>JAOWCC010000853.1:21306234-21532744 GCA_030867875.1 Actinernus sp. WN-2022
TTCTTTTATCAAGGATAAATGTAAAGCCATGGTCAGTAGACTGCGGGCTGCACAAAGAAAGTGAAAAACATTCATACAGGGATCTTGTTTTATACTACCGTCGTTTGCATCTAAGCGTGAACATGTGTGACGAAAACGTGTTCTAACTGGGTATCAAACATAACCTGATTCATAATCACACTTTCAAAGTTTGTAAGTGTGCCAGACGAACTTTTGCATTAGAAATGTATGCTCCCGAGTCGTGAGGATATTTACGATAAACAAATACAGCTGTAATTTCAAACCAGGTGTGCCTTTATTTTGGGACTTCGGAAATCAAGTGGTAGAACTGGTTGGAGAATTAACAATACAGGAAGAGAATAACTTGGTATTTTGAGCACGAAAGTTTGTCTAGCATGCCTTAAAACTTCAAAAGATTGATGACAAATCACGTTACAGTTGTATGTTTGATCAATTAAAATAATATTATGTTCTCGCCTCACATGTTCATGCTTAGATGCAAACAACAGTATCTGTCACTGTTGTCCTATTTAGGGTTAGCTAGGTTCTCCCCTCATGTAGGCAGACATGAATTACTACCAACTTGTATTGTGTATTGTATTCTATTGTATTGTGTATTTTCTTCTATTGTTTTGTATTGTGTTAATTCTATTGTATTTTGATAGCAATTCATGTGTTGCCTACATGAAGGAACCACCAATTTGAGGGTTACTATAGTTAATTAATAGCAACAAAACTTTTTCCATGCTTGCCCTAAATTTGGCTGAATATAAGAAAGCCATGCAATGTAAATATTTATGATTCTATGAAATAAAAATGGTTGTTTTTCCTACACTTGTATGGTTTCCTTGACTACACACATGCATTTGCCATCCATTGTAAGTAAATTACTAAAAATTATGTTTTTAGTTAAATAATTAACAAACTAAGAATCATCTGTTTCTTTTGTGCAATTAATTATAAACACCACCCGTAATACTCCCAAAATGCACTCCGACGCCAGGCTGTGGGTTTATGCAATTTTGGTGAAATTTTGAAATATTATTACATTGTACTCACAGTATTTATCATTAATTGCACCAAAAACCAGACAATTACACATACTAAAATATATAGCTATTATTTCATACACAAACCCTGTACATACATTGTATATAAATAGCCATTTATTTTGAATGAAATAAAGGATCACACATCTGATACAAACAACAATTTTAAATACAGGGATATTGGTTTATTCTTTGCTCACATACCAAATAATCAGCACTCCTTATGAACATAATTATAAAATTATATATTAATTTTTGTTCAAAATTAATGATGGCTAGGCCATAACATTTTTATGGTCTAGCCATCATTAATTTTGAACAAAAAGGTTTTAAAAACAGTGAGGAAATTTACCAAAGGGAATAAATTGACTTAGCCTTAATTTCCACAAGAATTGTAGAATTAATACTAGACAGTGTATCTTATACAATCATGTAGTCTAAGAATAATGTTATAAAGTAACCTAAGCTGATACAAATGTGGTGTAATCTAACACCTACAATGTAAGGACTGTGAAGCAGAATATACATGTACATCAGAGAAACAGAGAGCCCCCAAGAAACGAACCAAGGAGCACAAAAGAGACTCCTCTCCTGTGGCTGAGACAATAATTTATGACATCCCAACAACACCAACTGGATGAGAACAAGACAAGAATTCTCCTGGTTCTTTCAGTTTGAATCCTACGACTTAAATACCAAAAATAATGTTATGTAATCCATTTAGAATCTCTTTATAGAAACAATTAGGATAAAATAAAACAAAGAGTAAAATAAATAAATAATCAAGGGGTAAATGGATATTAACTTTATAGTTTCAACTGAACAAAATTAATATTTATACTGATAAACCCTAATATACCCTGATTTAATATATCAATGTATTCTAACACAAGCTTAGAAGAAAAATAAAATACATTTTTGGAATGTTGTTCCAAATTTCATACATACTGGACAGTCCACATTATATTCTCTGTGATACTCAAAGCATCAGTTATCACATTCTTAAAACCATGTCAGGAAACAATCATGTCTGCTACATGTAATACCAGTGACATTATAAATTATCTACTTTTTGCTGTACATGGATTATGTGTTCAGTCTCATTTATAGTCATCAGATATTTGAAAAAAACACTTTAGTTTTGAGGTTAGTGTATCTGAACATAATAAGCTCAATATCCTACCTTATATTTTCCCTCTCTTCTGCTATTAAAACGGGAAGGAACTTAAATAACACATCATTCACATAGTCTTTCTATGCAAATTCTCCCCCAGTTCCTGTTTTACATTGTATGAGACAAACAGACCAATAATACTACAGGAAGGTTTTATATCTGAACGTTAAAATAATAATTACTTCCTCAGGCATATCAGGCGTCTGAGGGTATCGTTTGATTGAACATTAAATAGTATATGGAAGTTCATTTAGATAGAACCAGGGTATTACCCCGTCATGAAACGCCAGGAGAAATTACGTTATTGTTTGGTAGATCTTGAAAACATCATGGAAAGAAACCATTACCTCAAAAACATATCACAAATCAATTAATTTCTGCTAATGGTACATGATTGTATATGATGATAATTATATGGCTGCAACAATGCAGCTGAATAGGAGTAACAATACACCTAAGAGCAGATTCCATATTTTCTGATTTTAGATTTATTCCACACTAATTACGTAAAGTGGTGGTACAGGAAAAAGAAGATGACGTTATATAATATTTTAGAAAGGTTTACATGCAGTATGTTGAGTATATACATGTATATATTTCTATATAATATTATGTGTGCTGCAGCATGAAGCTTTCATGTCGACTACTAGCTGTGGTGTAAAATAAAATCTGAGCTCAATTACATAGAATAACTTTGTATGCAGAGGTGTCTTTAAGGGCTCTCAACGTAACACCTGTCACAGCTGGGCTAACTGAATGTTATGAACCATGTTATGGCCCCTCTGAACATGGCCTTACAGTACTGTACATGACCATAATTTATTATTGGTGCATGTGCACTTATAAATACACATGTGACAGCTGATTAATAAAAACAATTACAGCCCTCATTATGTATCACTTAGATTGAAGGGATGAATCTTAAAGGTTATAATATCAAGATCATAAAAAATACAGAATAGAATGTCCATTGACAATAAAAGATGTGTTCATTTAGGAAACACTAACATTTCAATTTGTCATGACTCAAAATAATGGAACATCTACAATGTAGGGTAACATGTTTACTGCTAACATGTAGCGTGAAGGTCGATCTAACCGTTTCTGTTGGAGTATGTAAAGACAGCAACTTCTACTCAGTTATAGATTTTTTTTAAATCATCAATGATGTGCAATAGGTCTAGATTGTGTGCACATGATGTCATCAACATTCTAAAATCTATACTAAAGGATCTATAACCATGTTCTTTTAATATGATTTAGGTATCAGTATACTCAGTATTCTTTGAAAATTTTAAGTCGATATGGTTAATCATTTTTGAGTTAGAGTATTTTGAATTTTGTGACAGCCCAGCTCAGCGTGTTTCCTAAATGTCATGGAAACCATATATTCCTGCAAATTTAAAATGTTAGACTTGATTTAACGTTAAAAGTGATATCTATTATTATAAGTGTTTTGAAGTGAATGCTAATCATATTGCTGGGAAAAACAGCTTTATTTGTAGAGTACGTTTTTGGCCACCATCTTGGTGTACTGAAGTGGTACACCAACATGGCCACTGCATACTAATTACACTAAATTGTTTGAATATTTAAAGTGTATATGAAACGAAAATTAAGTTGATCTTATTTGAAAGTCTTTTCGAAATGAGGAAGGATGGTGTTTTCCATTTGTGAATATCTCATCTCGTTCCAGAGATATTCAGGTTTTTGTAATATGTAAATAAGATTACCTGTGATGTCATGACCTTGACACAACCTGGAGACAAATCACAAAATAAAGAATATCTCTGAAAATAGTGGCTAAAAATAATTGATACTTTGCACATGTACATGTATGGTACTAAGGAAAATACACAACAATGTGCAAATCATGACATTGCCATGGAAACACTCTTGGCCCCAGGCTCATTTGACATTGAATATAAAATATTATCTGATTGTAATTTTATACGACTCTGTTCTACAAAACAATTTTATTTAAACCTCGCATAACAATGCCTACATTGTTTGTAATTGTCTGATGTGCCAACAGCAGTAAATTGTACATTACGAAGGAGAAATCAAAGAATTTATTTTTATCATGAAAGTGGCCTGGGGACAAGACTGTTTCCATGGCAACGTCATGATTTGCACATTAATGTGTATTTTCCTTAGTACCATACGTGTGCAGAGTATCAATTATTTTTAGCCACATTTTCAGAGATTTTCTTTATTTTGTGATCTGTCTCCAGATTGTATCAAGGTCATGACGTCACAGTTAATCTAATTTACACATTACAAAAACCTGAATATCTCTGGAACGAGATGAGTTATTCACAAACGGAAAACGCCATCCTTCCTCATTTCGAAAGGACTTTCAAATAAGATCAACTTATTTTTCGTTTCATATACAGTTTAAGAAATTATGAAGTACTCTAATGCTCCAAAATTTCAGTCATTTACCGGGTACATATTTTTACCTGCTCTATACACAACATTAAAAATATTTTACATGTACTAATATCAGTCCTTTCTTGAGGGAATTTTTTTGTGACATGGAGCCACCTGGCGTCGCATAATGTAATGTCGATGATGGTAGTTGTGAAAGGTCAATGAAATGGAAAGCCCTGCTTTCATCATAACTTACCCTCATGTATTAATTATTACTGCGAGGTGTCCCTCTACGCTGACGATACAGTAATTTACTGCTCTTCAACTAATGCCCAGGAACTTAAAGATAAATTGAACGCTGATCTTCTGTCCATATGTCAATGGTTTAACAGCAATCTCTTGACACTGAATACATCTAAATGCAAGTTCGTAATTTATGGCAGTGCACGCAAGCTCAAGGATTTCAGAGAGGTTTCACTGACCATAAATGGCTCTGCTCTTGACCGAACTGTCTCTTTTAAATATTTACATGTAGGAGTGACAATCAGTCAGAACATGAGTTGGTCAGAATACATGGATAGAGTCAGTAATAAAGTCAATCAACGTCTTGGCATCATCCGCAGGGTAAAGCATTTGCTGCCCTTGCATGCACGGCTAACTCTCTATAAATCTCTTGTCCTTCCCTTACTTGACTATGCCGATATCGTCTGGGGAGATAAGAATAATACCGTCCTCATGGATCACCTTCAAGTTCTTCAGAATAATGCTGCTCGACTTATGCTCGACTTTCCCTCAAGCTCTTCTGCATCTCAAGTACTCAAACTATTAAACTGGAAACCACTGTACCTTCGACGGCGCTATCATCGCTGTATTATTAATCTTCAAATGCTTAAATAGCATGGTGGACTTCAACTTTAAATTAAAGAAGAATCACGACTTTCATACATATAATACACGCCGTCAGCACAATCTACATTTACCATTTGCACGTAGGAATTGGGGACAACAGAAGTTTACATACCATGCACTGTTAGACTGGAACTCTTTAGACTCTGAAGTTATACAATCAACTACATTATCAATTTTTTAATCTTACTGGCACATAACTTAATTTCATAATAATCCTTGTTCTATTTCTATTTTATTTCAACCATTTAAATTTTCTGTTTTCCAAATATTAGTGAAATATATATTTTGAATACAGGACCTCCCTGAAAATCACAAATTGTGAGTGGAGCTTTCCTGTCAAAATATTATTATTATTATCATTATGATAGTACAATGTATTTAGAACTGCTACAGTTAATATACATACATGTACATTGTACATGTATGACTGTATAGCAGCTATAAATTATTGGAGCAGAACAGCAATTTAGTCAAAGTTATCAGTGATCTTTTCAGATTTTGTGAACTGCATATTGTCACTCACCTTTGTACATGTAAGTTGATAAGATACATCAACACTTTCTCCAAGTTCTTCTCAGTAACGGTGCTAAGTTTGGCTTGGCATGGAACAGTGAGGATGAGAAAGCCATTCTTGTCCTTGCCACCTTGAATTTAATCATTAAATAAACTCCTCAAAAAAGGAATTTAAGCTCAATGCAAGCAGGGTTCATACTGCATCAAGATGATGGAACTCCAGCTATTTTCCTGGAGTTTTCCAGCTGGGTACAAAAAGCAAATTTCCAGGTCCCTGAACTCTTTAACATTTCATGAAAAAAGTAACAACCCCTATTGTATAGTGAGGGTTCAAAATTGCAGCCAATACAGACACAAATGCAACCAAATTACTATCAATTGTGACTTTTCTGGCAGTCTCAAATTTGGCGACTAGTTTTCACCTATTAAATAAATGAATAAACAAAATGTCACCAGTCTAATGTGTGTTACATGTACATGTACATGTATATTCTTTATTGGGATTTTACATTTTTTCAGCAATATCATGCAGCATTAGATGTACATGTAGCAGTCCTTCATTTTCCCTTTTTTATTTCCATTTAACCAAGTGACACAAACCGGCTTCACTCAGACACCATTTTAAAGCATGGTCTCTTTTTAAAATATATTGTTGTAGGAGCAGCTTTTTGTTGTAAGACCACTGGATTCTGTTTTTAGCTACTAAAAATTGCAAACTTGCGACTAAATTTTCATAACTGTCGCAAAATGCAACTAGTTATACATTTGTACAATCACCTAAATAAATATGCCTATAAAATTCAAGGAGTTTCCCAGGTCCGAGTAGATCGAGGAAAAAATAATTTTCCAGGGCCTGAAAGAAGATTTTAAAATTCCAGGGGTTTTCCAGGAACTCCAGGAGTAGTCATGTAACTTGCAAATCCTAGCTGTGCAAGTTAATAACAATATTCCAGAGATTTTAATTATAAATGCCGATTTTTTCCAATCAAAAATTGTACCTGTACTGCCAAAAAGTTGGGAGCTGCTATTTTTTCATGTGGCTCAGAGTGTACTGAAAAAATGTTTACAACTACTACACAGGGGTTTCAATAGAAGGCGGCTACCGACGATAAACTGCCGGTTACTTTGCTTCTTACCGCAGACTACTTCACATGATCGTTGCGTTTTTTGTTAAGCGTTGAGTAAAGTTTACTAGGTAAACCACCGCCTCTAACGTCAGGACTGCCAGTTGCCTAAAAAGTTATTGAAACCCCTGACTACAGTGTAGTATAGAGTACCAGCTGATACATGTAGAACAAAAAACAATGCATCAGCAACCAAAAAAAGAAGCTGCACTAACAAAATAGCATAATGGACCAAGGTATTTACATGTATCCTAGCCTGAATGGTCACAGCCCCACCAATGCTCAGGCAATACATGTAAAATACATGATTGTATATTAAAAATAACCCCAATGCAAGCACACAAGTGATAGAACCAGTTTGTTGATTAAGAAACATAAGGCTTTTGAAGCAGTATGTCTCGCTACTAATAGTAAGTTTTGTAATGTAGAATCCAACATATATGGACTATATAACCATATTTGGAAGGGCATGTGCAATTAATCACCATCTTGTACTTTGACCTCATGGGAATTCATGTGACAAACCTTGGAAACTAATAATTATATGAAACTTAAGCTGCATACATATATGGCAATGTTCATTAAAACATAAATAGTAATGATAATAATCATAATAATAATTATTTATAATTATTTTATAATTAATTATAATAAACATTAAAAAGAAATACATGTACATGTATATAATAATAATAGTGTTAATATATTATTAGAGGATTTAACACAATATCTTCACATTCAACACAATCTAATAACAAGAGCAGCAAAATGATCAATGATGCAGTTATGATGAAAATGAGCCAGAGCGAGCTTGGGCCGGCCACTGAAAAGCTTTATGTCATCTGATTGGTCAGGGGAAAAAATCCATTCACAGTGGTTCCAATAGGCACTGGAAATTTTATCCAGCTACTTTCAAGTTTTTGCTGCCCACTGTACTTTAATTAATTGCAATGTGAAACCCCAAAAGGCTCAGGAACACTAGTACTTGGCACCCTTGTTCAATCAGCCAACCTTCTTTTTCTTGAGTGCATCCTACGTAAATTTGTATTTTTAAAGTTTTTGAAATCACTGGCTCAGCTGGGTAGCCTGAGAAAACAGCTGCCACTATGATGTAACTCTTTAATTTGATTGGACCAGAAAGTCAAAATCAATAAGGGAACCATTTCAATGCCACAGCATGCTGTATGGCAACCATGCTGATGCAAGTCATTGCCATAATTTCCCACTCAACACACAAAATCCATTCTATTATAATTAATATATATAAATGTACACAATCATGAGACAATAGCAAAGCATGATTGGATTAACAACAAACAAGTAAACAGCATGAAAATCAACATTAAGAATAAATACTAATTTTGTACCTGATAAAAATACAAACTTGGCTTGTAATAGTTCTGCGATATCAAAGGCCTTGAGATTGGTGTCATCGTCATTACCTATGAAAATAAAGAGGAACATTTTAGACCTTTAAACACCAGGTAGTGCTAATACACCCTTGCTCCGAACAACCGGGACCCGGGTTAAATCACTGAGTAACCCAAGGTTAAACTGTGCAGATTACAATTAGATTTAGCGCTATTCTAAGGATAAAGGTACCCTTGCTTTGAACAAACAGACCCAGCAAAACAGTTAAATAGTACACAGAGAACTGACTGGAGAACAATGATAATATTACTATTCAAATTATACTTGTTTTAAGAAAAACAAAATTTCATCTAATGCATTTCTCTTTAAAAATTGTCTGATACTTTTCCACCCAGTTCTCGTTTCCAAATTATTAATGTTTCTTAATTATATTTTGTCAAACTTCACCTTTGGTAATTAATTACACCACCACAGGAACCTAATAAAACATAATTTGTCACACAAAAACAACAATGTTTCAGGTTTTGTTCAAACATGAAGAGACTTGTTCTAAATTCAACAAAATACAAAACAGCCAATAGCAAATGTAAGATTTCAAGTTTAGAAGGTATTTGAATATAAATTTCTGCCTGCAATAATAATAACAGCAAAAAAGAATAACAGGAATTGAGGTTCTTTCTTTTCTTCGGTTTAATACACATTATGTTCACTCCAGCTAAATTTGTATAAGGAACTGAATTAAGTAAACACAAATTTAAGTAGTAAAAGACAGTTCTAAAGCATTAGTTCTATATATATAATGTGGATACATAATATAATTATATTTCAATTTTCAATCATAAAAATAATGTGTGTAATACATTCGACTGTGTTTATCAAACCCAACAGACTCCATCTTTTTCTTGTTGTGGTTCAAAAACTGAACTAATTGAGTTTAATGTGTACAATTTTTGAAAATATACGAAAATAACTATTCTTGGAATATTATGAAATTATATCTCACTCAGACATGTAATTACATTCATGACTAGCAGAATTCAGAAATACTTGCATGTGACTGAGAAATGTCTGAGGCATAAAATCCTGATGATAAACTAAATATTAAAGTTTAATTTTCTCACCATTAAGAACAAGAGTCAGAATCAATAGCCATAAAAAGAATTTAAAATTTCATCACCTAGATTCCTAATTTCTATTTTCGAAAAATATTGAGCAATCAAATGCAATAGCAGTGCTTTGGTTTTAATCACGAATTCCCCAAAGTATTTTTAATCGACCAAGCTAATAAAAGATTTACATAAATACTGGAAGAAAAGAAATTTAATATGAACACTATATAGCTCGCTAGCCGCTTTGATAAATGATTGTAGACATTAGCTGTGGAAGTTTTGTGAAGGAAATTGCGCTTTTCACAAGAAACTATCAAAACGAGCCTCCAAATCTGGGTTTTTCTTGAAATCTTTAGGAAAACGTGTAATACTCCTTCCATGGATTAAAATTTCTCTTAAGTTCAATGCAATAAGTATGGTTTCATTAAATCCTGGCTCGTTCGGCATGTGCCTTGTCATCTCAGACTCACTTCTTCATTCACACCACAAACAACGTCAACGAACACATAAAGCAATTTTCTGTACGTAAATTTATCTCAAGGCAACTTAAATGTTTAAGGACTCTATAGGGGACTTTCTCATACAGTGGAATAATTTTTATTTTCGTTTGGAAGTGAATTTGGGATTAAAGTCTATCAACTTTATGAGTACGAAGCATACAACTACGAAGACTCGACTCCCACCCTCAACTCCTCAAGTACACCCACCCCAAGTGGTTTGATAAAATATCCACACGACCACAGCCACAACGTTCTCTAATACACTTCAAAATCCCTCCCACCTTGTTCCTTGCTAGCCATTTCTTTGAAGGAGATAGAACTGAAGCCTTTCTTCCCAGGCTTGGAAGCTTTCATCGCCGCATTGTCGAAGAAAGCGGCTGAATTTCGAATCAACTTCTTGGAGTTGAAGGCTTCACGCGCCTCGAATGATTTCCGTTCTTTGAAGTGTTTTCCTGGTTCCTTGAATAGGAATATGTTGCTTCAACGCATCAAGGAAATGTTCTGTGCCAAACATAGCTCTGACTTCGTTCAAGATGATCATCGGTTTCTGATCATCAAATAACTCATTATTCTGAGTGTGACTTGCTCATTTGAAAAGCAAACAACTTGTGTGAGTCCGCCAGCCAATGCGGTCCAAGGAGCAGAGAGTGCGTGACGTATCCAAATGCTCCAAATACGTAATGATCGCCAAACAGACGTAAAGTCATCCCTCGCGGGTCTGAAAATTATTTTACGTCTGAGGGGCGCTAAACGACCGGTTAGAAGTTTCGAAAATTTCGAATGTCGAATGGAACGGGATTTTTCGAATTAGAAAAACAGGTCGGAAATCGCAGAAAACACCCGGTTATTAGTAGTCCCCTTCGCAGCCGTTATTGACTCTGTCACGCAACGGCTTTGGAGCATTTGGATACGTCACGCACTCTCTGCTTCTTGGACTCACACAAGTTGTTTGCTTTTCAAATGAGCAAGTCACACTCAGAATAATGAGTCTTGAACGAAGTCAGAGCTATGTTTGGCACAGAACATTTCCTTGATGCGTTGAAGCAACATATTCCCTTTCAAGGAACCAGGAAAACACTTCAAAGAACGGAAATCAATCGAGGTGCGTGAAGCCTTCAACTCCAAGAAGTTGACTTCCAAGCCTAATGGGGCTAGGAGCGTTGCGTGACAGAGTCCATAACGGCTGCGAAGGAGACTACAATCTCGGTCAAATCTGTTGAAAATTTAAGACCTCCCCTCCCCCCATTTCATGAATGTTAAATCACGGTCCATTTCAGTTTGCCTACGCTCTCATCACTGAAATGGGGGGAGGGGGGTATATTTTTTCCTATTCAATTTGTCCGAGATTGTCAACAGTGGCTAAACGGCGTTACAGACAAGGTCACAGATCATATTTCGCGAAAGGAAATTAGAAGAGCAAGTAAAATACAGAAGGAAAACAAACAAATGAAAATAGAATGGGTCTCAGAAGGGAAGTAGAAAGGTGAAAGCACGCAAGCTTGTAGTTTTCGTTGTTGTTTTTGATTCGGTGGCGGATCTTTCGGTTTAGAATGCAAATTCCAGAACATAGCCAACACAGTTCCTTTATGCGCGAGACTGCTTTGCGGAGCAGATTATCCCTCAATCATTCTTCAACGTTGAAACTCTGAATTATTATTTTGACCCGGGCTGAATGTCTAGTATTATATTGAAAGATTAACCACGATTATCACAAACAATATAATCACTACAATTACGTTATTTATTAAGCTTTATTGCATGCATTTTCTGCCGGATACTGATAAGGCCGCACTTAGAAATACATGTATTAAGACCGTTACTATACATTAGTATGTCTGTCTATATCTTTATATGCCATGATGTGCTGGTTAAAAAGAAAAGAGTGAAAACAAAACCCGTCTTGTTCAAGGATCGAACCCGCGTCCATGGGCATGGCCTCTCAGCCGCGCCGCAAGAGAAACCGACTGCGCCACCGCGCTGAATTGTTTTTGTAAGTTGCCCAGAAAAAGACTGTATCAGAAAAAGACCTTATTCGATTTTACTGTCTTCCCCATTTTGTTCTTTGATCTACTAGCTATAAGGTTTTACGAATATTTTGGATGGTTTACATGGCATTTGGCTTGATATACCACGGTTTACGAGCTATTTGTATCGATTTACAACGGTTTCTAACGTTTTTTTAGTAATAAGAGAGAAACTACATCGATGTTTTATTGTTATGATATAAACCGTGAAAACCGTAATAAACCGTCTGAAACGTAACCTAAATCGTCCTAAAAACACTTTTAACCGGTCTAAATCGTGTTTTTGGGAGGGGTTTTTAAGGAACTGAGGGTTAAACAGAAACTGAGCTTGACAGAGTTTGTGGTATCATTCGTGAAGCACAGGGCTCCCAATACCTGAAGCGAGAAATATAAGAAATTTGCCATTTGAGAATTATTTTAGTATTGCAGCCATTCTCAGTACTAATCTGATATTAATTTATTTCCGCTTGTCGCAGAAATACTTCTTTTTAGTCTTATTAGTTATTCTAAAACAGGCAGTAGTTGAAACTTTACATCGCTTTCCCAATGCCAATGTCAGTCATCTACCGACACAATACAGTGTTTTTGAGTCGATTTTCTTTTTAAATACCATCACACAGATAAATTAAGTGGTCACGGTTGATGAAATTTATCTTAGTTCGGGTAGATATATTTTAAGAATTGTGCCGAAAACGTACTCTTTTATACACTTCTCTGACCACAAATAGAAGCATTGCAAACATTATGCTTGCGTCACTGCGTAATAATCTCTCGATGATTATCGTGTCAATCTTGGTGACAGATATGCTCATATTAATGACGTTAGTGGTTTTGTCACGTTGAACCTCCAGATACAATCTCGGTCAAATTTAAGACCTCCCCTCCCCCCATTTCAATGATGTTAAATCATGGTCCATTTCAGTTTGCCTACGCTCTCATCACTGAAATGGGGGGAGGGGGGGGGGGGGATATTTTTTCCTACTCAATTTGTCCGAGATTGTAGGTTATTAGTAGACTCCATTTCTATTCTCAAAACTGGCAAATCACGGCAAATCTAAACAGGAAATTTTGAATGGAACAGATAATTTCGGTCGAACCTGAATTTTCGGAAAAAGAGGCCCACCTCGCGAGGTGCTCCACAATTTCCGAAATTTCGAACCGGAAATTTTGCTGTTCCATTTGATTTCTGACCGGAATTTTCGTTTTTTTTTGGTTGAATGGAAATCGCCCGGGATAATAAAGACTTTTTTTATGGAGGGTAACACATAATAGTGCAGAACACTAATAGCTAAATCTACATTGTATTTACAAAAATGCTGAAAATATCAATATTAAAAAACTACGTTATGAATGCAAGATATAAAATATAAAAAATATAAAACTTCATGTGGGAATGGAGTGAAACGGAAGCGCTATACAACGGCTGCTATAGGAGGCTAGGACAGAAGGGTCGGGACCATTTTACAGTCAAATGTTTTCGACTCGAGAGGATAAAACCACCGTGTAATTTTCTTTTTATTAAATGGACAATTAAACATACATTTTACTTACTGTCAGTACAAACTTCTTCATGATCTTTTTAAACTGCTCTGGGGAGTTTCATCGGGTTTTCTTGTCTCTTCGTTGCATTCGAGAAAATCTTTAATTTAGAGAGATTTAGATTTTGTATTTGGCTTTCTGTGCTCGGACTATTCATTGTCATGCAGCTCATTTAAGCTGTTTACATCTTCCTCTGTGATTTTCACAAACCTGCTTCAAAAGGCGGCAAACGTGACGTCATCCATATTTTGACTATGAGGATATGGAACATAATCCACTCAATACCCGGATGTAGTTTCGTATCAGTTCTATGAGTGGTTTATTTCTCAGTAAAACACTATCGTCCATATAACTAGTATACCTAACAGGTAGTGAATGCTGCTCCGCTCAGTTAAGGAAGTGTATTAGAAGAGAACCTACAGTAGCACTTTGGCAGGAAAATAAATTACTGGGTGATAAAAATGCCAAGGTGTTAGATGAATATATTTTGTAGTTTTGGGGCTATCGTGCGACTGAATCCTGTTTGAACTGTGGTGTGTAACTCAAAAGTTGTCGCGATTTATTTTCATTTTGTCCCAACATATCAACGATCTCCCGGTAAATTCCCTGAGCCTACCAATTCCCGACATTTTCTTAAGATTCCCGGCACAACAAACTGCTGTTCTCCTCGGTGAAGTTTAAACACCGGAAATCGACTGTAACAGTGAGAATGTAATTATAAATGCTAATTGTATTTTGAACCGGCTGCTTGACTTTATCGAAACCAATAGAAAAACATTATTTGCTGCTCACCAATGATAACAGGAAATATCTTGCTCTTTGGAAACTGATAGTTCACGCAGAGTTAGAAAGAGCTCGCCTACACGTCTACACTTCAACAAATTCATGATTACACAAGGATTGCATACACAGAAATGCATTAAAGAACGCGGTTGAACGTAGTTAGCTCAAAAATGCAGATTCCACCTCGTGTAATGTCACGTGACGATCAGATCCGTGTATAGCAGTGTGGTAAAAAAGACAATAGAAGTGATGCATTGTGGTAAAAAAAAGAAATCGAGATTTGGACCCGCTTACAGATTAGAACTGCTGCCTAGCTCGCTCGCTTCAGGCTCGCTCGCTGCGGCAGCAATAAAATAGAGTACAATTAATACAATACAACTTTATTTAACGAGGGAAAAGACGTATGTATGAAAATGTATTTTCTACTGGTTGCAAGTCAATTCAGTGTGCGTTCGGGGACTTCATTAATTAGTCGCTTACGTTTCTTTCTTCTTTCATACAACGCCGATTCCGGCGCCTTAGCACTTTATTGTTGGCTCGTCTACCTATTAAAACCGCCTTCGAAATAGCGTTCGTTCCCTCTCACGCGGTTCCAAGTACTGAAGTTCCAAGTACAGTTCCCTCCCACTCTTACCTGCACTATAAGCCCAAGCCAGTTATCTTTGATTTAAAAGTCTATTTTTACAACAACCGCCAAATTTCTCGCTATCTGAATGGCTTATTTTCATATGCAATATTTGGACAGACAACAAAAGCTGACGTCATTTGTCAAGCTTTCGTTTGAAGCTAAAAGTGTTTTGTTGTTTTATAATTGACTATTTAGTTTGTTGTTGTTGTAATAAACAAATTGAAGTTAGTTTTTTATGTGTCTGTCCTAATATTGACAATGATTTCGTTATAACATGGCCAAAATAGCTGTGGATCCACGAGGCGTCTTCGCCGATAATAATTATAGTCTGCCAATTTCGGGATAAGCCGTGATAATCTAATTATAATTATATAAACATGATTCTATATCATAACTACATTTTAATCTAATTATAGATTATTTTGCTCTGTTTTTATGTTATATTAAAATATCATTCTCTGAGATTGTAAGTATCGAATGTACGACACCTGAAAAACAAATGTAAAATGAAGGAATTCAATGTTATGACGCAATTCATTTTCAACTCATTAGCAAACGCCCTTAAATTACGTCAGTTCAAGGATTTGTAATACTCTTAAAAGCAATACTACGACCATAAATCGCCCAAAAATGATTAAACAATATTTAAAACACTTTATTTTTACTGCACCCAAATAAATGATTTCTGGCACTTTAAAGATAGAAACAATGCAGTTTTTTCTGACTATCTAGATCTTTTCGTTGTTCTCACGCGATTATTCCTTTATGGGTCGTACAGAGTATGGTTCATAGAACGGCAGTAGGTGCATAAGATGCCACCGTTGGGCCACGGATTGTGCACAGAGTTGCCTGACCATTCTATCAGCAGCCAAACTACAGCGGTTTCTTTTATACAAGCAGCGCCGTGTATTCTAGACTCGTTTCTGGCAGCTTCCATTCGAGCAAATTCCATCCATGGTTATGCTTAATAACAATAGATCTGTTTTACAGATTTTGTGGAAGAAGCCATTAAGGAGCTAATACAATCTAATCGAGCAACTGAAGTCGAGAGCCCTCCCTACATTAATTGTTAATCCATTAATTAAGCGTGTCTATTCAGTCAAGAAACCTGAAAAGAGACATATTGGATTTGAGACAAATACCTAAAAAGCAGAGGGTTAACTGATGAAGATTGGAAAATTGCATTGGCTTATTTTCAGTCAGGCCTTCGATTTTAAAAAAGCGGCTATCATCACATCGATATTCAGAAGGAACATCAAGCATATTTAGGATTTAGCTGGAAGTGGCGACACAGGCAGCCCAATCTATGGGTTTGTGAAAATATGACTGTGAGAAGATATATATATAGGGTTTTATAAATCCTTTCAAATTGTGCATAACGTATAAATAAACATACCTTTTCGCTTCCATATCGTTTCCTTTGTGGTTGTTCTTCTCTTGGAACCACTTTAGTTTTTTTTTAGGAGTTTTTCATCCACCTTGGCTCACCACCTAAGAATGAGAGAAGGCTGGAATTACCTACAATTTTTACCCTTCAAAATCTCACTTTTCGTCATCCAAACGCCTGTCGTCGCTAGAATGATAAACGAACTAAGCTCTGCCTGAATTTTAGGATCCAGCTATCCCTCGCTCATTCTGGAAAAAATCGAATACTATTTCGCGACTTTCGATCGACATCAAGGCTTAATACTAATGCATGGAGTTGAACACCGAGCGCCAAACATCACGAGAGCGTCGTTATGGTGTAAGACTACAAATGTCATTTATTTCTCCTTGTGAATGAAACTTTTCTGATTTATACAACATATTTGGTAAAATCATTGATATAAGGCCCAAATATAATATGGATGTGTAGAAAAAAATATTTACATCTCCCGTGGCATCACATCATTAGAATATTGTAAATAGAAACCTCTATAGCTCATAGACGCAACACTCAAATCAAGAACTATTTTACTATTCACTTATTTATTTGATGTAGAATATATTTTAATAATAAAACAAATTGGCTTATAGGCACTTTAAAGCCCTTGAGTGAGGGCTGGTCTATGATATTAGTTGGCAAGCTGTTCCACAACGTAATGGTTCCTGGGATAATTAAAAGCTCCCATTATATCGTTGTTGAGGATCGTTGCGGATCGTGAACGTTGCGGATCGTTTTAGAAAACTGGTGGTTGATCATATGATTCTCAGCAGTAGTATTATATGCATGCAATTATCCGGGCAAAAAGTGCGCAACAAAGAAATCCACATGTCAACACCAGTACCACCCACCTTCCCGCTGCTATTGCTATCCCCATTAGTGATCCACTTTATTGTATTTCGACACCCTATTAGAGAAGGGTTACCCATTCAAAATACTATGGTACTAACGTATATTCTTTACTTCTCAATATTAACGTATGTTGTTACTTTAGTACGTATTAATACCACACAGATGAGTCGAGTGCATGAGTCGAACGGATTGATTGAAGAAGTTCCCATTTGCAGATCCCCTCGACGCAGACGCCAACTAAGATACCAATTAGAGAAACACATACGTAGGTATATATGAGTAGACTATGGCCGATATATTAGATCTCCATCTAGAAATCTTGAGTAAGATCGTAGAGTACGCAGGCCCTGCATCATTTGCAAGTATTGCTTCGACTTCAAAATATCTAAATGACGCGGCATCTCTAGCACGCTACGACGGTGCAGATCTAAAATTCTCCGTGCAAGCCTTTATATCCGGTTTAAAAGCCTCCCGTGACGATAACAAGCGAGACAATTTGGTTAGGATTTTCTCTGTTCGCGCTGGAGACGTACGTAACCCATGGAGCCGCACACTGTACCACGTCTGCAAAGAGGGTCATCTCACCATCGCTAAGTGGCTCGCTAGACGCTTTAGCCTCACCACTGAGGACGCACGTTCCTGCTATAACGGAGCACTACGCGCCGCTTGTGAAAATGGACATCTCAAGGTCGCTAAGTGGCTCACACACCATTTCAACCTCAACGCAGAGGACGCACGCGCTGAAGGGAACTATGCTCTAACCTTTGCCTGCAAAAATGGTTATCTCTATGTCGTTATGTGCATGGCTCACAAAGGGCTTCAGCCTAACAACCAAGGACGTATGCGCCCACGGTGGCTTAGTGCTACGTACGGCCTGTGAATGTGGACGCCTCGAGATCGTCGAATGGCTCTTGAAGCACTTTGATACAACCACCCAGAACACGCTATATAGCAGTCACTACTGGTTGCGCCACGCCTGTAGTAGTGGTAGTCTTGTTATTGTCAAGCGGATAGCTGAGCATTTCCAGCCCACCAAAGAGGACGCGCGAGCCTGCGACAACTACTTGCTGCGCTACGCCTGTAGGAATGGATACCTTGACATCGCCAAGTGGCTCGCTGAGCATTTCCGAAACAGCAATTAGAGATAAGATGTATGTAAGTATTTGAGACGATGGAGAAAGTCACTTGTAGTTGGTTGATGCGAGGAAAGGACACGAAATGCATAAGGAAGAGTTAGAAGATATCAGAGTACTGTGCTCAACACAACTTTCAGATACTAAAAGGTATAGCACCCCATTTGCCCCATGTTCGAAGTATGGTAGCGGCTGTCGTACGAGTTACGGGCTTTGCTCAAAGTGTGGGGTAACGCAGCGTCGTCGCATCCGCGAGAAGAAGTGCCTCGATATGAAATGCACTAAGGATTGTTTTTCGAAGGTGTTGGTGGAATTGGAGAACCATAAGGTATTTCAGTAGAAATCACGATACAAAAAGAAAAAAAGAATGAAGAGAAACTGGTATACCACCTCTGCCTGTCTCTCTTCATTCTTTTTTTGTCAACAAACAATTAGATAATTGATAGGCCTATGGTATATACCACTAGTATGGATGATCTTCTTAGATTGGTTGGTTCCGAAATTTGTGCAAGCCTACATATCAAACCTCTTACTCCACGATTAAGTCTTAACCCCGGGCAAACGTGTCCCGAATGTCTCTGTCCAATTAAAGTGCTAGGAACGGAATTCGTTTGCCCCACCTGTGGTCTTGTTTCCGAGGCCGAATCATGTGAAGAAACGATCGATGTTACTACTCGGCTGCGTATAGTAGGTCCGGATAGCTTTTGGTATCAACATGATCTAGACCGTACAAGCCCAAAGCAAAAGGATAACCAAGAATTGCAACGACGCACAATTATGCGAGAACTACAGGCATACAACACTGTTTATAAACAAAATTATGACCTCTCGTTTCCCACGAATGTATTAGGAATCGTAGCCGACGCATTCACCCAAGCAAAGAAAGTTTGTGTCAAGCGTAGCCATGCAAACGAACTATTTTAGCCGCGCTGCTTTACCACGCATGTATACAATGTAAGTTCGTCCGCTCTAAAAGTGAGGTTGCCCATTTTATGCAACTAAACAACCAGTGTATCTATCGCGGCAGCGTCTTTATACACTCGCTACATGCCGACGACAAAATCGATATTGACTTAAACGCCGATCGCATAGCTCCTCATATAGCAACGACCTTTACCAAACTCGGCCTACCCGAAGCGCATCTACAACAAATAGTCTACGAGATCGTTAACACAGTAATCAAAAGCCATATCGGCCTACACTCCCAACTTCACACCAAAGTTGTTGGAGCAAGCTACGAGGTGATACGCCGTTCAGGATCGCGCATATCTCTTATTGACGTTGTTAAGCGGTGTGGCAAACATAAGAGTTCTATTGTGCGTTTTATCGATGAGTTACTTGCTTACCATTCCCACCTCGAGCCCATCTATATGAAACACGGTCTAACTAGTGATATACGAAAGCACTCAAAATAAGAAACGAAACCGGGCAGCGGGTAAAAAGCTCTAGCGTTGGCCGAAATTAAAATACACTCATTATGACGGGTGGGATGTGAATCGACTGGCGCCTCATATCTAGTTTTAGGATGAAAACTGAAGTTCGCTTGTAAATTCCTAAGCGACCCTAAAATTCCAATCCGACCCTAAAATTCCTTAGCGACCCAATTTTACTTTATCGAGATAAAAAAAGATTTTTTGTTTACGACTAAGAAATAAAATCTACTGACAATCGCCCACGCGCTGTCTCGAAATTTACATACGAACCAGACGTATAAATTAATTTATATGAAGATTTTCGTAAAGTTAAAATAAAATCCACGCTGGTTTCTTATCCCATTAGACTGCCAAGTTTTGCTCTCATCTCCTTTCGGATCTCGGAGCGAAGTTCTTCTACGTTTTTTAACCCCCCTTCTTGCCCATTTTGTTGTCGTATTTCAAGCTTAAGCGCTTCATATTTCCCTTTCTCACCAATAACGCTTCCAAACTCGGCTTCTGAAACGTTACCATCGGCTAGAGCTTTTGAGACTTTAGCTTCCACGGAATTAGCCTTTGCTCTAGCCAACATAACGGTCTTTTCGTGCTTAGAGACATGAACCCCCAGTTTCTTACTAGCAACAGCCATCGAAGCCGAAATGACGGCACAAAGAAATCCAATTGATCCTAAAGAAAGACCCACAGGCAGCCCGATTCCTGTAAATGACGTACCCAATGCAGAGGCGGATAAAATACCACTCAGGCTCCCTGTGGCCACAGCAACCCCGTGAACAATACCACGCGCTCGGGCATATTTTTTGCGAACAACTTCGTAGTGCTTTGCCTGCTGCTCGAGCTCGGCAAGCGTATCGCATACTTTCTGCAGTCGAAAGCTCGCTCCAGCGTCGCTCAGTTCCTTTAGAGCTTCTGATGGATACATATTTGGTGCCGTTGGAGGTGGTTGAATTGAATCGCCGTCCATCGTATGTATATGCTATATACGTATGATTTACTCAGTCTTCAATACGTAGCTAATGGGTCTACCACGGAAGTCTATGGCGTTGCCTTTCTCATCGCGAATTGTCAGGCGAAGGCTGTTTCTTATCGACCCTAGAGCTTTGACAGCTAATGGGATTAGTGAAGCATATGTTGCTTTTGCGAATCTGTCACCTCGGATCTTTAAGCTAGCTAGTACTGTCGAGCGCTTTCCCTCAAGAAGGGAGAATTCGGAATCCACCACATCGCAGTGGACATATACTGTGTAGAAATATCGTGGCTACCTACTTTGATTATCATATCATTTACCCCCTCTTTTTCACCTTTATCTCCCAATAGTGTACAGAGATTTTTGCTGAACCGGATTGGTTGCTTGACTTCTAAGGTCCAAGCCAGCGTCGGTAAGATTTTCACGAATTCTACAACGCCATCATCGATTGCGGGTTTTAAGTATGTTTGAATGCTTGCCATATCATGATGCCCTGCAACGACAATGTGTGGAAACCCTATACCTGGGATAGACCACCAGAACGAAGCCGTCTTTTCTAGGTTCCACCAACTGTTCTCAAAGGTGACCTCAACTAGCGAAATATTTTGGATACAAAGAGATCGACAAAGTATACCGTATGGTCAGCCGAGGTGGTGGTGACATTAAGGATCGCCATTTATATTAAAGGTATAAACTGCATACATATTTAGCTTCAATATGACAGAGGCGTGGCAACAGTTCAAGTATCTATTTCCTGAGGCAGTACTTGGTTGGTTTGAACCCACTTCTGAAAATATCAATTTTAATGACCGTGGGATGTCCCACCGAGTGTTCACAGATGAAGGTCCTCCTACTAAGACAAGTTAATGGGTTGGCTTGGGCGCACAGGCAAGGCGCTTAGCATAGCACTTGGTGACAAAACAGTTTATGAGAGATTACTATTCGCGCGGAATCACGAAGGTCTTTCCAACCACGATTGGAGAGAAGAAAATAAAAAGGTCGCAGCATCGAATGCCGATCTATTTGAGAAGTTCCGGAAACAATACCCACATGCAGATTTTCACCAGTTCTATGCATCCACGGATATAGATGGCCCCGGCAAATATTCGACGAGTATTTGGTTTCGAGATGGGGATTCTAGCTATGTGGTCTATGGTGATGATGTCTCCAAGCTACCTGCTACCATTCAAAAACGCATCGACAATGCATTGCAGGGGATGGTTGGTGGTTTCCCACATACATTAACACTAGACCTAAGTTTGAAATATCCTGTTCAAGCGGTTACTTTTATCAAAGAAGCGCAAGATATCGATCTCAATACTCTATGGATATACGTCACACCCACTAAAGCATTCAAAGCAGGTATCAGGGACATATTCAAAGAGACTACCATAAAGCATGTGACAGCAAAGGAGTCTCATCATTGGTTATCAGGTCCGGATTTCAAATATTGGCCTCAACAGTTAAATTTCGCAACGTGGTGTGCGACTTCTGGATGTGGAGTGTCGTTGTTCGACCCTACTTTCAAAACATATCCACCTGTTGTTCAAGGGTTTCTACGATTTCACACATATTTCACAATACGAAGAATTCTACATGAACTTGGTGGTAAACATGGCGTGCCTCTACCTAATGACCCTGCTTTCAAACAGCGTGATAACCTCTACAGCAAAACAGCCCTGGAGACCTTGTGCATCGAGTTTGGTTTATCTCGAACACCAGACTTCAGATCGAAAGGAGGTAACAACCGTGGACTAGGAGATGTGTACATATATGCTCATGGAAAGATTGTAAACGCACAAAAGAAGTGGGCACATAATACCTCATACTCAGCTAAGTGGCCAGGTGGCTCGTTCAAGTTTCCTGATGAGAAACACACAGACTACGAGTTTCCATTAAGGTTCGTTCTGAGCGATGAACATAAAGGGAAACAATACAATTGGTTTACGCCACCAATCTGAAAGGGTTTAACGGAGGCTGGATTAGGTAGATTGAATCGATCAGTTGAGGCTTTCGCATATTGCATTCTAGGTGCCCAAGCCAACATGCTTACATCCATCGTAGGTAGTGACAACACCAAACTAGAGGTCAAAGTTCTGCTTGAGGCCGCTATTCTTGAAAACGATTTAGTGAAAAGCGTAAATAACTATCAGGTAGCTATAGATAGAACAAAGAAGAAGCTAGATCTAGCAATAGCTGTGGGAGTGTGGTTGTTACCAAGCAATCTGGTGTTCGATGCCCAAAAGATTGATGGTTATAATAACGCATTCAAGATAGCCACGAAGGACATGGTGTTAGGTGCGAACGGTATCAACGAGGAGGGTCGAAAATCCCCACCACAACCTATGGAAGGACCTACACAAAAGAAACAATTACCGCACAGCACAAAGCAACAAGTTTCACCTCCCACACATAGCGAAGCTACCCATAGCACTGCAGTATATCACACATCAAAGCCCATCCCACAACACGAGACCAATCTAGCAGTGGCAACCATTGCTTCAGCCGGAGCTGCGTGGTGGTTATTTCGCTAACGTCGTTTGTATTGCTCTACTACTATCACCACCACAGCTACGATGAATAGCCAAACGTACTCTGCTAAGACTCCCAGAGCCTCACCAGCCATACGAAATATGAAGCTAGCAATTGCTCCAATCATTCCAGGTAGCATTTCTCCCAGCTTCTTTCCTATTGTCTTTAACCACCCACCCACCGTCTTTAATCACCCTTTCGCTTTATCTACCACTTCGTCAACACCATTCTTTACTGCAGGTGGAGGCTTCGGTAGTGCTTTCGACAGCTGGGAAACTATAACGCTAATCACGGCACCAACCGCAGTCACCAACGCAAGCACAGTCACTCCATTCTTTCTGAAAATGGCTTTGATCCGTTCTCGTAGTGACATGCGTTCTGGTATGGCTTCTTCTCGACGTGCAAGGAATTCTATTGCCTTACGGATAAGTATTCTCTCCTTCTTAGCTGCTTCCCTCTGAGCCTCGATTGACGCTGGGTCTCTGAGAATACCTTCATTATTTGCTAACCGCTCCTCGAGCTGTTGATTGGCCTGGATAACTTGCTTGTCTGCCTCTTTCAAATTTGGACCTAAGGCAGTTTTGAGACTAGCCCTCATCTTCACACGTAATATTTGGTCTTCATCCTTACCGACGAATAGGCGTGTATAGGAGGGGTCTTTGCTTCCAAGTTCGCGAACGTTGATTTGTTTGTCTATTAAGGATATCTCGATGTTGTGTCGAATACCCGCGTCCAGGTAGTGGGACTTGACTTTTCCGACCAGCATCTCTTTTGCCGCTTCCGAGAAGTCTTGTTCGAAAGTGAATCCTCGAAGTGGGTTGGCAATCTTAGGACGAGCGCCTTCTTTAGTATAGTCGTGCAAAACATTCATGGGAATTGTCTCGCCCTCTGCAGCTCCGTTTTGAAATAACCAAGCTATTAATTCTTCAGTTTTTTCGTCTTCTCGTCGTCGTTCCTCTTCTCGTTGTTGTTGTTCTTCTCGTTGTTAAGTCTCGTCGATAGCATCCTCGGGTCTCACATCAACATCCATATTGAACATTACTATGTATCTTGCTATATTCAACATGATATCGTCGAAGTTAGTTCCCGCACAAGCACGAAGAGAACCTCGAGCACTCAAAGCTCAACGAACCCTATATAGAAAAACTTTCACACCATCATCTGCCAACCCAGGAGAGACGCTCTATGTGGAAGTACCAACACTAGGAGAAAACATCGTATTAGTACCTGGTAGCTTAGCACTATCGTATTGTCTGGTGGCCATGACAATAATCGCGTTGTAGCCAATGTTGGGCGCTGCTTGGTTATACATCGAGTTTGTAAAATGGGAGCTGAAATAGTAGAAGACATTACTCGGTCAGATCTCCTACAGACATATTCCGATATATACCTATCTACGCAGGAGAGAGAAGCTAGAACACAACAAGGTATCCAATCAGATAACACAGACAAGCTACGCTCGAAGGCAGGGGACGCAGGCACTTCGGATGCTGGAGAAAACGCGCTCCTAGCTGCATATGGTTCGAAGTACAGAATTCCGTTAGACGTCGATATTCTGACACAACATGGAGTTCTATATCCCCACGCCCTAGAAGACACTATTTTATTCGAGTTGACTCTAGCGCCCGCCATCGAGATAGTGGTTGGATCAGACACCACGAAGATAGGTACATACAAGCTTAACAACATCCATCCAGAATATGAAGCAATCAAAAATGAAACCCTCGCTAGGCAAGCACTTCACGCATACGAAATAGGCACTACTTTCCTATACACCCACGCTGTTCACTTCAAGATAGTACCTATCGCCAAGGCATCAGACACTTTGATATCTCAGAATATCAATGTTCCACGACGATCCTTTGCTGGGCTACTTCTACTATTCGTAGATCCACCTACCGCTGGTACGCGAGATAGCGAAGCATTCTCAAATCCTGATATTTCGAAGATAGAGGTAGATGTCAATGGGGTTCCAAACAGATTCTTTCCAGGAGGTATGCTACCACCAGATTTCTGGGAGGCTGCAAAGGGATGGTTTGCCACATCCACTACTTCTATGACTCCTACCAAATTTCACAACAACAGATTCGCCGTCCTAGTTGATTGTCGCACGGCAAAAGATTCCGCTGTTCATGGCGATGGTATGACGCAAACGGGTGGTGGAAAAGACATCGATCTTCGTATACATAGACCCGCAAAAGGTAGTGGAAACATAAATATGCACATCTATGTTCTTTCAGATGCCCAGCTCACTATATTGAACAGAGCCCTACAGAGTATAACATACTGATGGATGCCTTGGTAGAACACATCCCATTCAACGCACTCATAGTAGGTCCAACGAATTGCGGGAAAACCGCATTTATAGTAGAGCAGCTTCGTGGAGCATTTCGTGGTAAGTTTGACTACATAGTATTAGTGTTCCCCACGTACGCCCACAACAAAACATATCGTGGATTTGCCAATCGAGATCCACACTTCTATGTCGTATCACCACCACAGGACTCTATTAATGTCGTATTGCATATTTGTGAGATCTTTTGGGCTGGGACCAATACTCTATTGATCCTAGATGATTGTGCCGCCTCGAAGGATGTCAAGAAACGCACCAACAAGCTAGTAGATCTAGCCTTTTCTGCTCGACATAAAGGGCTATCTATTTGGGTGCTATCCCAACAATTAACAAGCATATGCAAACCTTTCCGCGAAAACGTAGCTGTGGTAGTTGCCTTTCATACTGCGTCGGCTATAGATGGTAAAAGGATATTTGAAGACTACGGAGGCTCGCAAGAAGATATAGTGAGTTACGATCGGTGCTTCGATCCCACAAGTTTGCTCGCATATGTTTCTGTTTACGGCATCCCTTTGCAGTAGTGTTAGAGCTACCCGCACCTATAACATATCATGGATGATAAAGAAATAATTGCCCTACTGGGTGAGGATATAACAGGTCCACCCAAAAAAGAGATAACCAATTTGGATGCTGAAGCCGCACGTTCCTATGTAACAGACAGCCGGGAAGCACTTTCCATTTTGGCTGCAACAGGCACAACAAAGGAATATCTAGGGAAGAATCTCTCTATCGGAGACGCTTCTAGACTATCTGAGAAAGAAGTAGAGCGGCTATATAGAAGGTACCAGGCCGTTCTAGCTCAGCAAATAACAGGGAGTCTAGTCGATGGAGTGATGCGTCTAGCTACTCGCTTAGTTGCATACCTAATCCCTCTAGATTCTCAAGAAGATCTGCTGCGAGACCTACGAGCAGACCACCTAGTCCGTAACGAGATAAGTGCTGCGACTGGCCTATTATCTCTTAAAGCGGGTCGCTTCGTAGCGCTAGCTAGTGTCTTGTTCCACGTATCTGGTCACATAGTCATTCCTGGTACCTCTGCTACCACACCTATTGAACCTTCACACATACCTACTATATCGAAGCAAGATGGAGGAAACGGATTAGATAACGCGAATCCTCCGAAGACTGTGCCTGATAAGAAAGGAAAAGATCCAAAGCGAGTTGCAGCTGGAAAAGCATTGGCAGAAAGCAATAAGCGTGCTAGAGAGGCTCAAAAGCGAGAGGTGGCACGCGAAAGTGAATTATCTAAAGAAACCGATGTTGGGGAAAGCTGGTCAAAAACCATGTCTACCAATACTACTACAATAGCGGCCATTGGTGTAGGCGCTTCGTTAGTGGGAGCGTACTATCAATACAGAAGATACAGAGATGACACCCCTAAGAATATTAGTACGATACGACCCGCGAGTCCAGTAGGGCCTACTAAGGTAACATTTCCAGATATGGAGTAACATTTAAAGACTAGAGACCATACGATATATGTTAGAATGGTAGAGAATAAGTTGATGAAAGCGGCGTCTGATGCTGCCATTATAACGGGACTTGCTACAGGCATTGGGTGGGTCGCAAAAAAGGTGACCAAGGAATCTATGCTTAGCGATCCTTCTTCTTCTATCATAAATTACGTGAAGTGGACTGCCGTGGTAGCTGGTAGCATAGCTGCAAAGCAATACCTTGAGCAGCAAAAGATCATACCAAAGGATTTGTAGTAAGTATGGTAACATTAGCAGCGGTTGGAATGTCTATTTTCGGGGCAGTTTTGAACGCAACGGCATTCACCGGTGGTGGCATACTAGCTAGATTGCTTGGAAAAGATGATATCGATATAGAACGGAAGAGACACGATGAGACTAATGAGAAACTTGACGCTGATAGGAATGCCTACAATGAGAAACGCCAAGGGTTGTACGACTGGTACCGCGAACAGGAAGTTGCTGAGTATGATGCTGACAAGACTCAACACGATTCCAACCGAGCTTTTACACGATACCAAAAGTTCCAACAAAAGCTTAAAGAAATGCGCGAACCCCGTTTGTCCGACTACTATCAACCCTCAAGCACGCAGAAGATGGGTGAGTTGGCCTATGTTGGTGGGGGAATGCTAGTTGCTGGCTATGCTGCTAGTCGCCTGGCTTTTTAAAAACGAGTTTTTTTCTGTTTGTTGAAGGTTAGAATACATAGATATAAATGGATGCTAAACTAAGTCTACGATACTATAGTCCCCAGGGATACTGGAAAGGACTCGCAGCTAGCTATTAAACATCTTGCCAATGCGACTGACATTTCTGAAGATATCGTTCGGATGTGGTTGGAAAAGCAAGCTATATGGCAGATTTATTTACCGGCACCTGGGTATGTGCCACGACCTAAATTAGATGTCTCTACACCAAATGAGGTTCACCAAGCTGATTTGATATTCCTACCTCACGATCGACCTGGACGTGGAAGAAAGCTCTACAAATATGCGTTGACGATTGTGGATGTCGCTTCAAGATACAAAGAAGCCGAGCCATTAGCCACTAAAGAAGCTAAAGAAGTCGCTGCGGCATTTGAGCGAATCTACAAACGAAGTCCACTAACATGGCCAAAACTTTTACAAGTCGATCCGGGACGTGAGTTTATGGGTGCAATTTCTTCGCTGCTGGATAAACATGAAGTCTCTGTGAGACGTGGGAGAGTTGACATACACCGGGATCAAGCAATTGTTGAACGATTTAATCGTACGCTAGCTGAGAGACTGTTTGGACACCAATATGCACAAGAGATGGTGCTTGCTTCGTGGGGAAAAGACGATAGATCGGTAGAATGGGTAGTTCGTTTACCTATGGTAGTCGAAGCCTTGAACAACGAAGTTACACGTTTGACTGGGAAACAACCATCTATAGCAATTACCAAAAAGGACATCGAATCAAAGCCAGCAGAACCCGCACATAGTCGTCCAATTGGTCTCAAGGAACAACGGCTTCCATTTGGCGTTCTCGTTCGATATCTATATGCTCCCGGTGAGTTGGAAGGTGGTCGACGTCGTGCAACCGACCCTATATGGTCTCTATCCATATACCAACAGGGACGTGCTGTAATCAGGTTGGATGGGCCAGTCCTGTACTATTTGACGAAACCACAAGTAACGACGCAACGAGCGAAAGTCGTCCCATCTCGTGGTTTCGTTCGCGAAGAGCTTCTTGTGGTCCCCAGAGATACCATGTTGCCGCCCGATAGCGTCCTCGTCCGTTAATGGTGCCGCTCCTCTTCTTACGTTACATTCAAGACATGTCAGCCTAACGTTGTCACGAGTGTGTCCCCTAGAGTTATCTAACCGATCGACTGAGAACTGTTGTGGATCCCATGAAGCATAAACCCAAAGCAATTCTATATTACATGCAGCACAGCAGTTGTTTTGAACTTCCTTGAGCTGCAGCACATCATAGACCTTTAAGTTGAAACCTTGGAATCCCTTAGCTTGATCGCTGCGCTTATAGTTTACGAGCTTTCTGCAAATGACTTTTCGAATCTGCTGTTGGGATGGTGGTGGACAATCCTTGGTTTGCTCCATAGGACAATTGACCCGTCCAAGCTGACTCATGTATTCCACTCTGATCTGGATACAGCGAGATAGGCAAGGTTGGACCACTCAAGATAGTCGTCGATGATCCACACCTTTTTGGGATCATAGATTGTGAGACCTTGGCTGGAATGGACCGTCAAAGCATAACCAAGTCGCCAGTCGGTTTCCTTTTTGGAACGAATATCTTCTGCTGTTCCCGGAGTGACGTTTACTATGTCATTCGAGACGAGCACTTCCCTCTTATTAGTGCCTGGGATGGGTACCTCGATATTTTGCTTCCGACTGTCTCGTGGATGGTATAAAAAAGGTACGAGGATGTCTGGGAAATGCTCTTTGTGTCGTTGGAATAAGAGCTTCTGTACGTGGTCTCGAACTTTCTGACGACTGGTCAATATAACGTCACATGGCATCCAGGATAGGACGAATTGGTTCCATTCGAGACAACCAGGTAGAGAGCGACGAATCTCTTCGCATTGGAAATTATCAGATCGAAGGCGAATGCGCTTTTTCAAAGCTTTGAGTTCGTCGTCTTTTGCCCTATAATCAACGTCTATCTCTTCATAGTAGTTAGCTTGTTTTTGAAGCCAACTGTGGGGAGAGTCCCCTGCTATTGGAGGAGGTTGGCCATGATCACCACAACAAATTACTTGGACGCCTTTTTGATTGAACCAACCGAGAAATATCTCTAGAATAGCGAGAGGCACTGTACAAACTTCATCCCAGATTATGACTCTAGGTATGTATCTCTGTCCCAACCGCTCGGGGGTCCATTCTTTATCTGCTATGTGAGGGCCAAGCATGTCGTATCCAGGGTAATGGAGGGGATCGCCATCTTTTCGAGCAACAAACACGATCTCCTCTGCTTCCTCGTCGTTTCCATCTATATCTATCGATAAGAGAACTTCGCGACCCGGCGTCCAATCCTTTTCTGCATTCCAAACTTTGATTGACTTACCTCTATATTTTGGCAAAGACTGGAGGGAATTGAGATCATCTTCTGTTGCTCTTACTCTTTTGACTCCGCAATAACGAAAGAAACTATGGTAAGTTTGGGCCTGCACACCTCTACCACGCATTTCTTTGGCTAAACGATGGGTAGGTGTGAATACTATGGGGTCTCTCGTCCGAAAGAGCTCGATTGCTCTCGTAGTTTTGCCACTGACTCCACCACCATTAAGATAACATAATTGGTGTCGTGACAATGGATCTTGGTAACATGGTGCGGTGCTAAGTGGTAATTCTTTTTGTTGGATAACGTACTCTGGCTTGGGGATGTAATCTGCGTGTTCCTGTGGCATACAAAGCTGCTCATTTTTGTCGCGCCATTGGGCCGGAGCTACTGTGGGAAGATATGTCTCCTCGAGCATGCATAAGATACACCATTATTCATCACACGTACACACCACAGGAACTACGTATGCTGGTACACCATTCAATTTGCAAAGCGAAGTTTTCTGAATGTATATAGAGTCGGTAGCAACACGAACAGCCTAGTTGGTGGTGAAACGTTGAAGCATTCAGAGTAGATTTATGTGGGCATAGGCGAGCATGCTTGCACACAAATGTGTGTATTGGAGTTGATTTCCATCATAGTATGTGAGGATGTGACCAAGAGGACATCGTTCGGGTGCACCAACCAGAGTACCGCTTTTGATAGTATCTCGTACTAGGAAATCGAGTTCTCCTTGGTCTGTTACCAACCGTCTGGTCAAACGTTTCCCATCTGCTTTGCTGCATTGGGTGAACTTTCCTATTATGCTACATCCCTGATCACGACTTTCTGGGAGCCAGATCTTGGTTTGTTTTTCGAAAGACACAATAATATCGCGAATGGTGAGAGTTAGGAGGAAGCCTTTGTCTACCAGAAAGGCAAGAAGTTGTGTTGGTGCCCAGCCATTCTCTGAAAAATGTTTTCCAAACCAAGATGGAATGACAGGGTGACAAGTGGGAGCAAATGACCACTCTTGGATCTCAGCAAATCCGGTTCCAATGTCGATAGGAAGAGGACCATTCACAGAGACTCGTGTCATACGATGAGTTGGATGACCGAACCGTTCAAAGTATGGTTTTGCTTCGCCCTCGCTTTGAAAACTAGCTGGATAGCAGACCTTCATGTCAATGCTAACGACGTCTCTAGTATCGTAGTCCATCGAGTTCCATAACCCGCCATGTCCGTGCTCCACACAAGCTTTTTGAATGTCTTCGAGGAAATTGGTTGGTGTTGGCTTCCAATTATTCTTTTCCTTTGCGACTACGCTTGCTGCGTGGTTCTCACCAAAGACCCGATCGGCAAGTGATTCGTCACCCAAGAGTTGGCATACTATTTGGAGTCTATCTTGGGTTTCCTGAGTTCTGTAGGTGCGACCATCTTGGAGTACGAATTGATTGACGTTGAGCTGCCTTCCTTCGGACCCTCCTAGTAACCATACCGCTTTTTGTTCGTTCAAAGTTGCTTGTCGAATGGCTTACCACACATCACCATCGTATATATGGACAGAACGAGATTGTGGGAAGTGCAGATCTTTGGACCAGGTATGGCCATTGTGACAGATTAGTTCTAATTTACCCCTGACCCCATTGCCACCAAACCGATATTTGCCGCTATTGTAGATATCCTCACCAGCAATGTCAAGCAGGATTATAGACCGTTTGAGAATTGTTTCCAGTTTAGATACATCGTCGACTGTGGCACCTGTGTCGTGGACGCATTCTTCCCACTTCTGTATCTTCTGACATCTCGTAGGAGTTAGACCTTGGCCTCTCAAAGCACCTTCGAAATGCTCTACCACTCTCTGTGCAACGCAATTAAGATCACCAACACGCATTGGAACTAGATTTGCGGGGTCTGGAGCTCTGATGGGATAGAGTCCATAGACTACTGCAGTAACGGGATATGCGTTCTTGTAGAATACCTGGTCGATTCCAACTATCGCACCTGGATTAGTGTTCTGAGAAATCTCGATAACACCATAACCCTTCTTTCTCTCTACACGAACCGGGTCAATCTTATCTTCAACAACCCAATATATCTCTCCATCACGGTTGTACTCTCTAAGGAACTTAATTTTCAAAATGAACTCGCCCCCTGGAAGTGCCGTAAGAAGTTGCATCGCTCTCTCTCTGGTCATACGGACATCCAAAGCCAACCGACCAGCTCTTACTTCGATACCATCGGCGACGTTGAGATTACCAATATCGAATGGGTCTTCTGTTTCTACCCTCCACGTAGAGAAGACGGCAGTTGCGCCATCGACTTCAAACTCATCCTTAGCATCTATCAAAAGTTCCACCCATTGGTCATCTGGAAGTCTTATAGGAGGGGGAACCTGGATGTCTAGGTCGTATCTCCCATTATTGTCTGGAACTGGTACGTACTCTGCAAGCATCTCATCAGCCAGATCGTCCATAGTAGCAATGATGATATATATACCTTATACTAACCCTTCCTCTAAATGGTTGTAGAAATACAATAAAGTGACAATGAATGGGTATGTAACGATGGGTGGATATACTGTATAACAACCCTTCTCTAATAGGGTGTCGAAATACAATAAAGTGGATCACTAGTGGGGATAGCAATAGCAGCGGGAAGGTGGGTGGTACTGGTATTGACATGTGGATTTCATGTGGGGTTGACGGATATCGACGGCGGAAATTCCAACTAAAGAGATCTGGTGCATTCAGACACCCTGCTGCTCATGTTCACATGCAATGAATAATTAATAAGTAATAATAGTACGCAATGAATGATTAATGAGTAACTATAGTACGCAATGAATGATTAATGACTAACAATAGTACGCAATGAATGATTAATGACTAACAATAGTACGCAATGAATGATTAATGAGTAACTATAGTGCGCAATGAATAATTAATGAGTAACAATAGTACGTAATCAATGATTAATGAGTAACAATAGTGCGCAATGAATAATTAATGAGTAATAATAGTACGTAATGAATGATTAATGAGTAACAATAGTGCGCAATGAATAATTAATGAGTAATAATAGTACGTAATCAATGATTAATGAGTAACAATAGTGCGCAATGAATAATTAATGAGTAATAATAGTACGTAATGAATGATTAATGAGTAATAATAGTACGTAATGAATGATTAATGAATAACAATAGTGCGCAATGAATAATTAATGAGTAATAATAGTACGTAATCAATGATTAATGAGTAACAATAGTGCGCAATGAATGATTAATGAGTAACAATAGTACGTAATGAATGATTAATGAATAACAATAGTACGTAATGAATGATTAATGAGTAACAATAGTGCGCAATGAATAATTAATGAGTAATAATAGTACGTAATGAATGATTAATGAATAACAATAGTGCGCAATGAATGATTAATGAGTAATAATAGTACGTAATGAATGATTAATGAATAACAATAGTGCGCAATGAATGATTAATGAGTAATAATAGTACGTAATGAATGATTAATGAATAACAATAGTGCGCAATGAATAATTAATGAGTAATAATAGTACGTAATCAATGATTAAAGAGTAACAATAGTGCGCAATGAATGATTAATGAGTAATAATAGTACGTAATGAATGATTAATGAATAACAATAGTACGTAATGAATGATTAATGAGTAACAATAGTGCGCAATGAATAATTAATGAGTAATAATAGTACGTAATCAATGATTAATGAGTAACAATAGTGCGCAATGAATAATTAATGAGTAATAATAGTACGTAATGAATGATTAATGAATAACAATAGTGCGCAATGAATGATTAATGAGTAATAATAGTACGTAATGAATGATTAATGAGTAACAATAGTGCGCAATGAATAATTAATGAGTAATAATAGTACGTAATCAATGATTAATGAGTAACAATAGTGCGCAATGAATAATTAATGAGTAATAATAGTGCGCAATGAATAATTAATGAGTAATAATAGTACGTAATCAATGATTAATGAGTAACAATAGTGCGCAATGAATGATTAATGAGTAATAATAGTACGTAATGAATGATTAATGAATAACAATAGTACGTAATGAATAATTAATGAGTAATAATAGTACGCAATGAGGAGGATGCGTCCAAGGAGGATGTTACAAGTTTTTGATGATTTGCCCTCGTTTTGCTGCTCTACGTGAGACAATGCTTACCTCCGTTATGCAGAGTGCCGGCAACGCCTGGTCATCACTTAATTTATCTAAAAGAGTAGATGTTTTACTGAACGGTTTAACAATTTTGAATTTCAAAGCTAATGCTGTTATCTTTATTGCCGTAAGGACTTTCATATGCTAATCTGGACGTTTTAATTAAGAGATGTCATTTATCTAAAAGAGTAGATGTTTTACTGAACGGTTTAACAACTTTGAATTTCAAAGCTAATGCTGTTATCTTTATTGCCATAAGGACTTTCATATGCCAATCTGGACGTTTTAATTAAGAGATGTAATTTGTTATCTTAGTTCCTATTTATTTCTATTTCCTTTCTCGTTGTGTTTGTTTTGTGCTTCTTCGTGGTCAACATTGTATAAATTAATTCACGTGAGCCCCCACGATGAGCTTAGAGCTCTTGTGGCAAACGTAAAGCCCAAATATTGTTTAAAAAAATAAAATAAAATAAAGTACGCAATGAATGATTAATGAGTAACAATAGTGCGCAATGAATAATTAACTATATCAATTTAACATAGTAGTACATAGTAGTAAACTTTTTACAAAACCCTGATGAGCTGGCCATCTATCACACAAATATTTAAAGGGATACCCGAGTGAAAAATACATTAGGGCTCAAAAGCATCTTTCAGATGTACTTTGTTCAGAAAATGTATTAAAATTTGATAAAACGTCTTCAGAGTTGAGAACGAGACCCTCAAAGTTGGCCCCGCGAAGACCTGGGCGCCGCCATTTTGTTGACATTAATTCCTGTGACGATTTTTACGTCACTTCGTCCCACCGGAGTCTTGCGGCTAACTTGTAGCGACTTGTTTTCTTTGTAGAATTGTCATCGATATGGCAGAGCAATTTCGTACTAGAACAAAAATATGATGAAGACGATATTGTTAGAGAAGTTCAGAAGACTGGGAGGACGAAGAAAAGCATGTGGAAGGCGAGAATATCAGACAACAACAAAAGGCGACCAACGAGCTAGTGCTATAAAGATTTGCTGTGTGTTTTTGTATGGAACTTGATTGATAAAACCTATCCTTACTTATGGCAGCGAAATTTGGGGCCTTGATGGGAAATACAATGAAATGCGCGACCCAATTGAACAAGTGCATGTGACATTTTGTAAGCAACTTTTGGGAGTCAGCAAAAGAGCCGTGAATAAAGCCTGCCGCTCAGAGCTCGGACGCCTCCCCCTCATAACTGAGATCAAATCTAAAGTAATAACTTACTGGGCCCGAATTGTGTCATTACACGGAAACAGACTCGCAAAGCTTGCATATTTAGACATGCTTAAAGTTCCTGACGCTAAACGTTGGGCAGCTGAAGTTATCATTTTTTTCAAAATGGCTTCGGATACGCGTGGGAATCTCAGCAATACGTGACATTGAATTTGACTGAATTAAGACAATTTTATAAATATTTCAAACAAAGAATAGAGGTTATTGAACTACAAGAATGGTGGTCAAGTCTTTTCGACGATGAGCCTCGATCCGTAGGAAAAACAAATTAAGGTCATTCCGTGAATTTAAGACCGAGTACAAACTTGAAAGCGATTTGTTGAACGTCAAAAATATAGAATTAGCGACCATATTGAACGCTGCCGCAAAAGTAAATCATATATCAGGGTTCTGAAGGAAGGAAGTGCCTACGTTGTCAACGCGGCCGCAATAGGAGGGTCTCAATGGGAGGGTCTCCATGGGGTTAACCGTCAGCCATCAAATGCCTTAAAATTTAACCGTCAACCGTCAAAACATTTAACCGTCAAACCTGTATCTAACCGTCAAACCTGTAATTTAACCGTCAAACCTGTAATTTAATTGTCTAGGTGTTTTCTTTGAAATAACCGTCAACCGTCAAATCCCTAAAAAAATAACCGTTAAAGCTCCCATTGTTCGAGTAATACTTATAAATTTAGTTTATTCACAAGAACTGTTAAAGTGCCACAACGGTCAAATTTTGAGATAGTGATATTTTTGAGTATTGGTAAAACTCCATTTATTAATTAGTTTTACTTCATTAATTTTGTTGTTGCTAGTGAATTATTTACTTTAATTTTTTATTTTACATATTTGCGAATTATCATATATAAATAAATCGTGAAAAAAACGGACAATCCGCTTATAGGTCAGTTAAGCGCAACGCTATCAGTATTGGTAAACAGAAAGGATCGAGCTACGATAGGTCATATACCCCACTTTCACATCACACCTTCGTTTCGGTTCTTTGCGGGGGATTCCCTGCCAGCAGAATCTCTTGCCGGTGTAAGACGTTTAATTCTTTGTCGCGCATGCGTTGGCTTAACTGGCAACTTGTCATAATCTCACATGACTTTGACGTGGGCTCGAAGTGTAAGCGACCTGTAAGGTTTGACCATCCGCACTACGCATTTATGACGAAAACCGGTTTCAAAACCAGTTTGGTTCGTCCAAGGTATATCAAAGCATGGTAGATAGCGTCGTACACCAGCAGCTCTTCCCTTTCTCTAAAACGGCATGTATTACGAGCCGGAATCGAACCTTCTAGTCTTCTGTCCTATCCACTACAATACAAGCTATGTTGGTTGTAAGGACCGAGAAAAAAAAAACGATGAGAAGCTTTGAACAATGCTTCCTAACAATCTATGAAAAGCCGGATAGCAGTATTGCGATAAAATCTGGCCATTGTGAAACATTAATAAGCATTTTGTCGGCCTTCCGCTCGGGGCCGATAACTTACTTATGTTATCGTATTTTATAAATGCTAACAAGCCATATTCAACGTAATGACAAACTAACACAATCGTTCAGTATCGTTTAAGATACTTTTAAATGGTTGGAAACTACAGAGATTTTTTTAGGAAGGTTGAGACGTGTATTACAAAATAACTTGGAAACACTTTGACCTGGTGTCTTTGAAAATTTTGCACAAATCTAATCATAACCCTGTGGGAGGAAAATAATGAAACTTAATCTTACTTTGCCTATATCTTGCCTGGTATAATAATGAAACTTAATCTTACTTTGCCTACATCTTCCATGGTGTAATTCAATAAAACTTTTAAAGTGTACTTTACAAGTTATGCCATTGTTTCAACACCGGAAAACAATGGCCAGATTTCTGAGTAAAAGTGTTATTGAATTGGCCCTTGGTTAATTGAATAGACAAATTAAGACCCTGTTTCTGGTTATCACAATGTAGTATTTGACTTTACATTCAACTGACACAAACAAACAAAATACACAGTTGATAAAATTTAGTTTTGTATTTACATTTTTATTGCCCACACCAAAATAACTGTGACAAAGTAAGTCACAGAATCCTCAACTTCAGATCCAACAATTTTTAATTCAAAATATGGCAGTCCCTGATATGACAACTTAGTGAATTATGTGGCGAGTATTTGTAGTGTTTGAGATAAAACAATGAGTTATGAATTTCAAGGAAAGCCCGAGTCTTTAAGCATAGCAACAAGGTCATCTACTGTCTCCACTTTGATGCCAGCCAGACGCACAGGGGGGTCCACCACGCTGAGAACTTGTATCCGGGGGGTCACATCTACTCCAAGATCTGCAGGGGTTTTCTTGTCAATCTTCTTCTTCTTAGCTTTCTGTAAAATAACAAGAATGGGGCCGAATTAAGTAATGATTCACTTAAAGGAACAGTGCCACGGTAATGCGCACGCGTAACACGTGATTGTTGATATTGTCAAAGACAATGGAAAATCACGCTATTATGTCACGTCGCGTCAAAACTCAACTGACCTGGAACGACCTTTGGAATTTTCGCTAGCACGAAATCTAGAGTTTATAGTTTTGTGATTTGCATCTGAGTTGAGAAGTTCAGGATTTAGAATTGTATAAACTCCCCACTGGATCAAGACATAAGTGCTTCGAAGATCTGCATGTATGGGATAATAGTTCAGGAATCCACTCGACAATGCCGACTGACATAAACAAACAACAACTTCTGTGGGAATTATAATATTGCATTCTACTGCAGTTTCGCGAAGCGAAACTACGGAAACTAATGTTCTGACTTCATAACTTTGGGGCTTTGTGATTTTTAGAATAGTTGTTGAACAATTATAAGAACACTTCCACTACAACATTGGGGAAGAAAAGAGTTCGATTTTGCTAAATAGCGAGCTCGAACTGTACCGAGCGAAGGCCGTGTTGACACTGCAATAAATACACGCGAACATTCAGCGTCTTACAAGCAGAGTAAATGTCTCCCCTACATTCTTACTGTCTCTACGTTTCCTAGGCCTTCCATTTCCCCCCTCTCAATGCTTTGGATGAAACTACCAGGAGACAGAAGTTCTCTTCTGTAGCCATTAATTCCTCCGCTCGACGAACCGCCAAGGGCACTGAATTCAGAGTCAAAAATACTCGCAAAAATTATAGACACGAACGAAATAACATCATAAATCCTAGGATACAAAACTAAATTACTGTTCTAAATAGGTATAAGGTCAAATGAAACTTAGGCGAAGCCGATGGAAGAGGATTTCTTTCGCGTATCAAATCTCTCCCCATCTTTTGATTTCTGGACAACCCAACCAAAATTCAAACATTCGCGCATGGGCACTGAGCATGGCACTGTTCCTTTAAGAACGATAGCAAAGGACAATAAGGCTGTGGCAATGAGCAAATCCTGACATACGATTTTACTTGAATATGCATTAAGGGAGGATTACAGTTGAATGCACTTTTTTGCCATGTTTGCGTAGTTTTTACTCTATTTCTCATTGGGATTGTATGTTATTTTAAATTCGCTTCATTTAATTTGCAGTTGAAGGTTCGCTTAGTTTATTAGTTTTTTTCTGGATTATTTCATGCCTTTCATAAGGAAAAATTGGGGGAGGGCGATTTGATTTGTTTTGAGTAAATAGTACACCTTTTTGTTATAAAGACAGTCTATTGGGATTCTTTTGTACAGTTTTTTAAAGACCTCATGCAATAATGCTACTGTGTTTTACATTGGTCCGTAACGATCACACAAGGAAATCAACCTTGTCAGATAAAAGGACATGTCGTATTTACATAGGTACAGCATGTATGTTCATAGTTTAATAAAAACATTTCCAAAGTTAAAGTATCAGCATTGCGACCTTTGGAGAAACTGAGAAATTGATGCTGGTTGACTGATTTCATACAAAGTTCTCTTATTTCAGTGAAACTGAAATCCAAATTTCACAAGATTACTTATTTCTGCAACACACAAGTTAGTATAACCCATCAAATATTTTCTCTCGCACCTGATTGGTTAAATGCATCACGTGACCCAATATTTTCTTTTCCTCAAGCGGGAAATATCAGGGAATACACCCCCTGCGAGCGTATAAGCGCGTGTCTAAGAAAATATCTGAAGGATGATAACAACAATAACCTACATTGTGGCATCAAAATATGCCCTGATATTTGTCCTTGGACATTATCTGATCCTCAAAGCTTACAGTTGCCCTCAAGCTTCCCTCTCGGGAACTGTTCCCTTCTCGGAACAGATAATGTCCGCGGGCGAAATATCAGGGCATATTTCGATGCCACAAATAGGTTATTGTATTTATAGCCAATCGGTGTAAAAGAAATAAAATGTTTCAGGGTTGACAGTTTTCCCTTGTCGACTGGCAAAAAGTTTTTATTAAACACCTAAAGTAACAGCCCGTTTACTTACCATAATATTGGGAAGAGTCGCATAACGAGGCTCATTTAATCTGGAACGACAAAAATGGCATGAAAAGAATTGGTAATACAGTCAAACCTGTATATAACGGCCCTGTATAAAGCGTTAACCGAACGACTTCTCGAAAATCGCTCCTTATATTTACTGTAAACTTGCCCTGTATTAAGCGGTCACTTCTATATAGCGGACGCGGTCACCCTTTAGACTTCCCGTATGGACAATTGTATTATTTTTCACCTGTATAAAACGGTCACCAAATTGTATTACAATGTCGGCTTTCCCTCGAAACCATTAGCGAATCGTGTCAAACTTCATTCAACAGCTCATTAAATTGTAGTTACTAATCCGCATAAGATGATAAGACTACTATTTTTGTTCCCTGTTTATTATACTTGTCATGTTATCAGCTGTTGTGTGGTCCCTGATAGCGCTGCGCATACTCCCTAAAAGTACCACAGACATTTCCCCCCTTTTTATCTCATTTATTACGTTGCTGTTAATTGTTATTGTCAATAAAAATGTAAATGGGGTTATTACTCCGCATTGCAAATTAATTATTAACTTCCAGTAGGCTTAATAAAGGAAACCTGTATATAACGGTCAGTTGGCCGTTATATACAGGTATGACTTTATACACATTAATAATATACATGAAAAAAATGCCCAATTCTGATTGGTTGAGGGCAATGAAATTTCAAGGAAACACAGTGCAGAAAAAAGGAAATACGATGCAAATTTCTTTGGAAAGCAATGAAACATTTCCTTTCGACTTCTGAGAACTCGAACAATTTGAATGAATTTGAAAGTGTGAACTATTATGGTTTGTTGACTGAATAAATTACTTTGGCACATGACTCGCCAACATAACTTCCTGGTAATTTTTTTCCTGTATATTATTAATAAGTAATCATACGGTTTTCTCGTGCAATTTGTGATTAATTTTCACTCGTGTGTTTTTCAAAGAGCTCAAATTGCCTGTCTGTAGTCATTCCTGCATTGACAATAACAAATGATATCCAAGGATGAACACACATTTAAGGGCTATACCAAGGTGTTGTACATGAAGTCAATGTTAGATTGGTAGCTGTTGATGGACCTTTTGACCACGTATTGGATGTTTATTTAAAGGCCCTTGTATGAGTGCTATTAGCAAAATCTGCTGTGTATGCTATTTACCACCTGACCAATTGAATTGTCAATCTTTCTACAACAGGATTTTGATGTTTGTTTGCCAATGATCCAGTAAAGCCTTTCCCACGGGATCACGAGTGCAATTCATTGGTTATTGACAGAAATGATTTATCAGCACATGACTGTTTCCTGCAAAAGGCCTAAATATTTAAAGTGCCTATCACCCTTTTACAATTTTGATAACTTATGAAGTTTTGAGTACTTCAGTGTGAAGAAAGTTTTGGTTTAAAGTGAATACGCTTGTTTGAAATCATGTAAATGTGACCTTTCCTGACCCATGACCGCGTAAGTAAAAGCCTGGGTCGAAACCTGGGTAGACATCATCTGATTAATGCATTATTCTCCATGGCGCCTTTTTATCACAACAACATTGATGCATAGAAAATATACACAGTTTTTGAGTTGTTAGTAAAGAAAAAAGTCATTAAGTTAAGTATTTCTTCGAATGATTGCAAACTGAAGTCAAATGAAGTTATATGACGTCAAGATGACGTCTATACAGGTATCGACCCAGGCTTTTACTTACGCGGTCATGGGTCAGGAAAGGTTAATGTACATTTACACGATTTCAAACAAGCGTAGAACAAAGTATTCACTCAAAACCAAAATTTTCTTCACAGAAGTACTCAAAACTTTTCGGAGGTTCATAAGCTATAAAAATTGGAAAATGGTTATAGGCACTTTAAAGCTACATCAGTTAAAGTCTACTCGGACCTCAATTCCTGATTGAACGATATGCAATATTTTCTTCAAAGACTACATTGTACATCTGTACATAGTTTGTTAGGTAATTTTTTACATCATTTTAACTATCCCACATGTACACGAGGTTCGTCAGTTCAAATGAAAATTGATGAAAATAACTGTTTCTGGCCCAGACTGGAAATATAAAGGACTCTCGCATGACACAGCCCCTTTAACACTGACATGTTGTCAGTATTCCATGAGTGTCCTAAAAGCAGGAGTTGAAATTACATATTTTATCACCGTTTTCGTTGAAGTGTGACCCTCAAAGTTTCAAGTCTAGTTTGGAAAATTGCATTCAGCCGACTGTCAATCAATCTAGTCTCATACATGTACAAAGCTTTTACTGCATAGACTTACTTCAGTTAAATGCAATTTGAAACTTTCAGAGTCACACTTTATTGAAAACGGTAATAAATATGTAAAGTAATGTTGGCGACACTGTCTGGGTTCTACATTTGCCTAATAAGGAAATACAGTGAGTTGAGTTTTGAACACAGCTACATGTACAGGAATGGAGCATACCTCAGGTCTGCTGAAATGACACATGGAAGTTTGACATTAATTGTCTCCAGTCCACCATCAATTTCACGAACTACAGACATTCTGCCATCTTTTGGTTCAATCTTGGAAGCATAAACAGCCTAAAAAGGGAAAGAAAGACCCAAGTAAGCCAACTACAGTAGAACTTTATTTATATGGAATAAGGATAATAAACAACCTTGAGATGCGTCAACACAACAAAACCTGGCCCCAGTAACCAGGCTCTGATATACCTACATTATACATGTACTTATCAACTCATTAATAATTCATGAAGCAACAATAAAGGAAATCACTGAGCGATCTGATCTGTAAATCTGATACTAACAGGTTTCGTCCTGATTTACATAAACTCAATTTTCTCGGCCAAAATAAGTCACATTGCCAAAATAACAGAAAACATGAATCTACATCTAGACGTTTAGCCTCTTCCAGGCTCTCAGATAGCGAAAGAAAAACACAGGTGAAGAAAAGAAGAGGGGGACTGGGGAAGAGAAAGGGGAAAGCGGAAAAGGAGAGCTTGTGGAACTTCTCTGAACGACATTGTTCCTCCCACTTCAGGTGGTGTGCATCACAATCTGGCACAGTATCATGGGTAAATTTGTGGAAGACCTCATTGTTGTCATAACACAATATCGAGTGAAAATGTCAGCTGCCAAAAGAAAGTATCTCAAAACCAAATTTTGACGTAAACGTACATGTACGGTACCTTTGTATTAATACCCGGTATTTCTTGCAAATATTTGATCAGGAAAGCAATAGAGAAAGGGGTAAACAGCAAACATTTTTGTTCGCGCGCACTGTTGATGTCATTATCACGCCATTTTCTAACAGAGCATGCGCGCCAGTGTCCGAGTCCCAGGCAGAACATACAAAATGATGGTACAGCTTGAGCTAGGACAATCTTTTCATCGGATTTTACTACGAAAACCACTTGGGGTAGACCCTGGTATTTTAAATGAAGAAGGGTTAAATTAACTAGTGATACACATCCATACAGAATGACCAAATACAATAAGTACAGCGAATTTGAAGTAGAAATGATCTCTTCTATAAATTAGTACTGGGCAACGCAACGCAACGCAATGCGCCAACTGTCAGAATTATATTTTGCCATCCCTGCGTGACGTGCCCTGTCAAAATTGACCAATCAGACGGTATACCAGGAGCTGGTATACTGGAACAATGTCGTTCAAAGAAGCTCCACAGGCTCTCTTTTTCCGCTTTCCCCTTTCTCTCCCCTAGTTCCCCTCTTCTTTTTTCACCTGCATTTTTCTTTTGCTCCCTTTCCCACTATCTGAGATCCTGGAACGCCAAAATAACTGAAAACATGACTCTACATCTAGACATAATTATACAGAATTTGTGTCCATGCTTTATTGGATTTTAATACAAACTAACCCTAACTCTTGCTTTCAGCTCAAGTTTGTAAATCTCATAAAGCACGTCCCACTCATTCTGTATCTATTACATACATGTACAATACTTATTGAATATTATCAAACTCATTAATAATTCATGAAGCAAAAACAAAGGAAATCACCGACCGATAAGTGATTTTTAAATCTGATACAGATTTCATCCTGATTTACATAAACTTTGGCTTCGATTTTCTCGGCCAAAATACGTTGTATCGCCAAAATAACTGAAAACATGTTTCTTTACATCTAGACGTTTGATAAGTAACAAAGAATTTGTGTCCGATCTTTATCCGATTTACAAACTCTCGCTTTCAAGCTCGCTTTCAGCTCAAGTTTGTAAATCGGATAAAGATCGGCCAATCATTCTTTATCTATTACTTGTAAAATTCATTAATAATTCATAAGGGTACTAGCCAATCCCATGTGCTGAATGACACCACATGATTGCCTCTGTATACCCACGTACAAACCTGATTAATAAAACATCAGGTTCTGTATCGATATAAAGACCCTGTGGTCCGCGATACAGACACCTTGGTCCGTGATACAGACACCATGGTTCGCGATAAAGACCGCATGGTCCATTATAGCTCTAGTAGTATTCTGTATCAGGTACAGAATACTAGCTAAGCTAGTGAGGGAAGTCTCACACCCGATCACTGACTTCCCCTATCCAGGGAGGGGTGAAACGACAAAGTACATCTGCTCTCTTATTATGTACACACCATATATTCCATATGGGACCTGTTTTCTGCACGCTACGCTCTGCTCTCTTATTGCATACACATTGTCTCTTCGATGTGGGATATGTTTTTGTGAGAAGCTAATTCATCCCACATCGATAGCAAGGTGGGAGAAACCAAAGGTTAAAATTTTATGTTGTGTCGTGCATATCAATGGCTTTTAGTTATCTATTCATTTTACAAGTAAGATACAATATTCGCGTCCGATCTGTATGGGCTTTACAATGGCTCGCCGTCGCCATTGTAAATGCCCATACAGATCTCCCGCTCATATTTTAACTACTACTTAAAAACTTGATGAAGAACTTAGAAAAATACCCCAAAAAATGGACCAGAAATGTGTAAGTTTTGTATTCTTTCAGATCTTTGTTGTTATGCCTTTTTTGTCTACCTAATTTGAAAAGCACTTGTAAGTTCATTGGTTTTTGACGGAGTATGAGGAAGCGCTTGTATTATAAACATTTACTAGCATGGTTTGTAGGTGGTAGAGCGGATTTCAATTGAGTGTCAGAAGTGTTTTGGTTTTGCGTTTACTAAGCTCTCCTATTGGCTGAGAAAGTAAACCAACCAATCAGAATCCAAAGTAAAACCAAACGCAAATTGGTTTTGGCTTTGGTTTGGTTTGTCATTGGCTCACAGGGAAGCCACTTATGAGTTACTTGTGATTACTCGCTCCTATGATTGGCTGGCTGTGGGTAATTTGCGTTTGGTTTCACAACACTCAACTGAAAACCGTTCTATTTGGCATAAGTACCACCATAGTGATTTCAAAATTCCTTGTAATTTCACTCATCGCTACTCAGCTTGTGAAATTAAAAGGAATTTTGAAATCTCTTGTGGTACATTTTGGGTGGGCTGCTTTAAGCAGGTTCCCTAAAGTTACATCATGGATCATAAAAAGACTGGATTGGAAACTACAGGTCACGTGGGGTGTTTCCGGTTTGCTGATTGGCTGATACTCTACTTCAACATGGCTCAATCATAGTGGAAAATCGTGACGTGAAGAGTGGCGTAGGTAAAGGTTTTTCGCTGTTTCTTTGCCTTTACTTCTGTTCTTTTGGTCGTGTTTTAGTGCTCTTCTCACTTTTAAGTAACAATATTTTCTTTTTCCGTTGTTTTACGACAATTCCAACCCGCCTAAGCCACACGAGAAACTTCAAGGTAAGCCCATCTTGTTGTTGTTTACTTTCATTTTATTCTGTTTTGGAGAAAATCGCATCCCCAAAACGGGTCTTTTTAGGGCCAAATTTGGAAGAATATTGTGTATTTTGGGACACAAATATTTGTTAGTTTTTCAAGTTGTCGTTTTTCAAATTCTCCTTTACGTGATTGTATTTGCATCAAATTGTGGCTTAGACATAGTTTTACGAGTTAGGGTCGTAATCTGAAGCTGCAAATTATGTACCAACTTGGTGACTTTTGAGAATAGTGGTGTAGCTTATGTCAAGGTTGTTATGCGGAACAAAATGTAAATGTTACTTAATTTTATCCACTTAGACATATGTCAAGATGGTTGAGAGAAAGTTAAGGCACCAGGGATGCTCCAGTGAATCTACTGCAGATCGAGATTACCTCCTTGTGGTCTGCCATTGAAATTCAGTTTACTATTCACAATGTTCCTTCATATGAAATTAGCCTTCTATCTACAACTATTGTTATGTATTCACAGTTCTATATCAAATGATGGTTTACTTATAATAACCAGCTGTGGAAATTAATTGCCAAACATTCAGAACTCTTCCTTATGTTCCATATTACATGTACATGCATGTGTTAAAAGAAGTAGTCTACATCAGTACATGCAGATTTTACAGGGTACTTGAATGTTTTTTTTTTCATATCATGACTCCATGATTCAAAACTTTATATGGACCATTCATTATTTATGGAGGAAGAGGGGCCCGCGAGATGAGAAATTATAAAAGTTCTCAAGACATCTCATAATCCCCCATAGAGATGGCATTAAAATTTCGAGATTTACTCCTCATGAAAAAAATCCCCAAAAATTAAGCTAATTAATACAAGGGTTGTATTTACAGTTATAACACTGTATACATACTTCGTAACCAATAGTGCAAGCAGTCTCCCAGAGAACTAAGTTAGCATGTGAACAAGGTTTTATTTTTGGAAAAAAATACTGCACAATTATTAAAAAATATCTTTGTTGGTTAATGCCCTAAAGTATTGTGCAGTTTTCACAACAACTTTAGACTAGCAAAAACAAATATTTTTTATCCTCCTGGGAGTCAGTTAATCAACATGGCCAGCACAGTGCTCAACATTAGATTTTAGGCTGGTTGCCTTGAGATCTGGTTGTCCAGGTACAAAAATTACCTGCCCGGTTCAACTTTTTAGTTGTCCTGGGCAAGTGGGCAAGCATTACTGTCAATCGAGTCCTGCACCATGTCAGAAGAGTCGATAAGCAAGGTTTCTGCTATGTAAATTATAGTCTGAGCTAGAGTGATAATTTTCAATGAAACTTGATGGTTCAGATCTATGCTAATTCTAACTGAGTCCCAAATCTTCATTTCTAATAATTTATTTTCATTTATATTACATCTGACTGTAAGATAATTTTGATAGTTTTATTGTCAAGGTTACTATGTTGTACAGTACATGAACTATAATTTTATGTACAGTAAGTCTGAGAGTTCAATAAAAAATGTTTTATTGTTTTCACTGTTCATGTGTATCTTAGTTCACTTCAGATATACAGATTTAAATAGCATATATCATCCATGCAGCTAGCTAGAATGGAATATAAGTTATGATTTGTACAAACCACAAGTATTATCATCTAATTTAATATACTGTACCCAGAGGTCATAATACAAAGTGTACTAACAGTATAACATATTATTGCCTTCACAAATCAATAAACCCATCAAAAACCTCCTTTGGGATACTTATTAGATATACCCATTTGGGTTTCAGAACAAAATGAAAGGCCTCAACAATAGACATTTGTTTTTCCGAAAAATCACTGAATGTGCTGGGAAAATAGTATGGGGAAGGGGTGTGACTGTGGGTGGGAAACTTATAGAATACCTCCCACTTTTCTAATCCAATTATAGGCCTTTTGGAGGAATGCCATCATGTGGTTGTTACTGGGTTATTTTTTTAGGGCCACCAGTTTATTAGTGTTCTGCACTATTATGTGTTACCCTCCATAAATAAAGTCTTTATTATTATTATTATTAATTTGTTGGTATCGAGGATTTTTCTTTGCGTTCTCCGGTTTTCCTCCATCCACAAAAACGACACACTAAATTCAAATTCTCGGTGATTTAGCCAGCTCCCGACTTTGCATGATTAGACCCTACGGTTGTTTGTGGGAGTTATGGTTATAACGAATGTCGTCGTTATTCCGGGCCTTTGGCTTTTATCAACTTCATCAACGACGACCTTTCAAACGAGTTCGTACACAGTCACGCGATAGAATGAATAGAGAGAATACTCGTGTTTTCACTAATGGCATTTCGTTTGATGTTCTGACAATTTTTGCTTTTTTCGCGGTTTGATATTAATAGCTCTATAGCTTCCTATGTGTCTTATCATGAACCAACATTTAGTATGATAGACCTTTCTGCACTCTAAACACTAATATTTCACTCTCACTTTCAGAATTGCTAGAACGACAGCTATCGGCAACTTCGTATTAAATTCCTTCTCCTTTAGCTGCGTTTTCTCTTACGAAAACAAGCCGTTTGAACACCCCTCAAAGTTTTCTCCGATCTCCATCCTTCAGGGCTTAATTCTTTTTCTCTTCGATGTTTATTTTCCAAGCTACTAGCGAAATCGCGCGCGCCGAGAAATTACGAAAATGTTTGTTTACATGTGACGTCACGATTTTCCACTTGGTTGCGGCCATCACGTCAGCGCGTGCCCAATCCAGTCTTTTTATGATCCATGGTTACATGTACAAGCTAAACCACATACATGTACATGTACATGTAAAATATTTAATGAGATTGGCATAATCAAAGTTAACTGCAGGCAACTTCCATTGTAGGTTGGGCAGCGGTCTCCTTGCAGGCGGCAAGTGCAGGGCCAGAATTTGAGCCATAAGGGACAATTTGGCCCTTCTGCCATTTTTATTTCCTTTGGAAGCACGACAAAGCAGGACAATTTGATGCTTATCATATTTTTTTCAAGGGACAAATGTGTTTTAAAGCGGGAATGGCACAATGGTGCAGCCTGGCCCATTCCCTGCAGAGCACCTAAAAGATTTACACAGTTTCAAAATTCTTAAGTTTACAGTCGTGTTCCTATGATTATACTGTCTGTTTATTATATAATTATAGCCTCTCACAGCCAGACACACACATGTACTGAGCATTTGTACCTGAGGCCAGTTTAAAAGTGCAGACAGCATCTGACTTGTCTGGTTACAGTCATCATCAATGGCCTGCAACATAATTTAATAAATAATAATTATAGAGACATTAAAGCACAAGTGTGCAAATGAGTGGGCTAGCTAGTGGATGAGTGAATGATTGAGTAAGTAACAGTGGGTGAATTAGTACATATGTGTGGGTGAATGAGTACATGTAGGTGAGTGAGTGGGCGAGTGAGTGGACAAGTGAGTGAATGAGTGAGTAAGTGATTGAATGAGTACATATAAAGTGAGTGAGTGGGCAAATGAGTGAGTGTCAATGAGTACATGTACATGTAAGTGGGTGAGTAGGCGAATTAGTGAATGGGTGAGTGATACCAAAGACTCCAAGAACTCCTGACATGTACCAGTTAACATCAAACCACAAGTCCAAAAGGTCCCAATTTAAAAAATATTTATTTTCTTTGTTTACCTGTTTGCCTAGAATAACCAGATTAGGCTGCTCTTGTTCAACAATTTTAGCAAAGATCTTTGCTACAGCAAGTGGCTGAAGTCCTTCATAGTCTTTGTCATCTAACACAACGTGGATACCTCTGTCTGCTCCCATTGCCAGGGCTGTACGAAGAGTTTCCTGGAAAAGTTAAATCAATATCCTGAATCTACCTACATGTATTTTTTTTTTCAGTATTGGCTATTATCACTTTCTAATAGACACGTACAAACAATATACATGTAATAAATAAATGTAAAAGGCCTGTGCGGGCTAACAAAGAGTGCATTGCAATTTAGTGAGGATGGTACAATGTATGTTCTGGAATTAGCTTATATTATATATTGAATAGCAGTTTCAGCAGTATTGACCTGAATGCCTCACTTCGATGTAATGAAGCACCCACCAATTCCCACCGAGTCACCACAGGGAAACTGACCAAGCTGCCTGGGTCGGCTTCTCATCCAGTACTCTGTCTGAGTTTACATGTAGTTGGTATGTTTCTCCCGCTTCCCATTACTTGCATCTTGCTACCAAATCCCCTACATGTAGATCATTGCCGATTCGACATTTTTGAAAAATCAAGATTATGATGTCATCGATTGTGATGTCATCAAATTAAATTTTAACTCTGAATTGCCACAAAAAAATAATTATTTTCCCAATTATCCCAGATTTTGTATGAAGTTTCATGAAGAATGATGAAAAGAGAGTGAAATGATATTGGAACATTTTTACCCCATTTGGGCCCAGCTTGGGAAGATCAGAGATATTCCTAGTCTAGTCAGTTGGACCTGTGGTACATCACTTTTCCAGATTCACTGTCTAGCCCAGTGATTACTACCTGGAACAGCTAACCTTGAGCACTGAAATTTGTATAATGGTGTACCACTGGATTCAAAACCTGGCCAAGGAATGTGTATTTATTTTCCAAATACAGGTATTCTCTGCTCTGTGTTTACCTCAACCTACCACCTACCACACCTTAGGGTATTATATACAAGCTTTTTATCTCTTAAAACAAGCTTCACTAGCACACAGCTACACTGTACAATGTACCATACTATAAAATTTATATCTGCTGTCATACCTCACTTTTGGCTGGACCACAGCTAACAGCAACTATCTCTGAAACAATTTTCTTCCCCTTCAGTCTGAGGGCCTTGACAAGAGAAAGATGAAAACATAAGCATCCCTTACTGTATACTGCCAGTCCTACCTTTTTCTGTTTTCTTTTTCTGTGCTCCAAGATTTAATACAATTTAGAGTTGGTAATCACTAATTTTCATGATTAATCACACAAAGTGACCTTAAAGGGGCTGTCTCACCCACAGTGCTTAGCATACTTTTGTTATTGTTTATATCCGGGACTTTGACCCCTTGTTCACGGTGGGAACCTCACGAACTAAGCGTATTCTTTATGTTCACTTGGTGACATGATAATTTTGATTTGAACATGGATGACCTTGATGAAACTAATAGTACCTTAAAAGTTGAATGTGAAGTCAACAAAGTGTTATACAGCAGTACTTGGCTGTACTATAACATTGCTGCTCTCTGGGTAATACTCTCTCTGAGTAATACTAATAATTATGAAAGCAAGAGGTTTCTCTGTGGTTTCTCTCCTCGGTTTTATTTTTACTTGCAGACAGAGAGAGAGAGATCTGCTAGCAGGCAATCTCGTTGCTGGCAGCAGCAGAGAACCAGTTCAAGAGAGGACAGTGAACATTGCAAATTACAGCTTGTTTCAATGGGAAATTATTATCTCTGTGGCTCTCAGTTGTCAAATTTCGTGCGAGTATAAACTTTGATCGATCCGGTGAATCCGAAAATCTCTGTGAAATCACTGTGTGAAAGCCCTTTGAAATCAGAGAGAGAGAGAGAGAGACCTGTTTCCACAAGTTAAACACTGAAGCCCTCAAAATGATTTTAGGAAATTGCTCAATTCTTGATGGGTACGTAAGTGGAGTTTTGTTGCCTATAATATTTTGTTGACTATAATATTTACCGCTCACTTGTCGCTTCCAAACCCTGTCATCAGTACTATCAACAGAGAATACTAATACATATGAAAAGAGGTTTCTCCCCTCGGTTTTATTTTTCCCTGCAGAGAGAGAGAGATCATCTGCTAGCAGGCAATCTCGTTGCTGGTGCCAGAGAACCAGTTCAAGAGAGAACAGTGAACGAATAACAGCTCGCTTGAATAGGAAATTATTATCATGCAGTCTCGGCGGCTTTGTTTGTCAAATTTTGTGCGAGTATATTAAAACTTCAAATGATCAACCCGGTGAATCAGAAAATCACAATACTAGAAGTTTTGCCGGTTCCTTTGTTATTCGTTTTCAGCCGAAATTTATCATAACTATTAATTTTAGCTTTAAATCTTAAAGTTCAGTGTTAGAGGATTTTAAGAGCCGTAAGACGATCAGAAATAGCTTTCTGAAGCCAAAACCAAACCAGACTCTGCGAGTTACTCGCAACATGATGGCAGCCTCTACAGATGGTAAGAAGCTGACTTTGGGAATGTACTTTTCTTCCACGCTTTAAATCGTTTTTATGTTCTAGAAAAGTTATGTGATGACATGAGATGTATCTATTTAATACTCTACCATAGCCGAGGAGATGCTAGGAGATGCTGGTGTTGTATAAACTGGAACGCGCTACCACTGTTGTGTGCCACAAATATGCAGTGGCGATTCATGGTGATTCATACAATGATGGACTTTCCTTTCATCGCAAAAATTCCCCAGTAAAGACATGGGATTAAGGTCTCAGTGGATCATCAAAATTCGAAGTAACGAGGGGCTTTATTTCAAGATTACAGACTCTAGTGTTGCTGGTGATTTGAAAAAAAGAGAACCTGTCACATAGGAAAACCAGCTACTCGACAACCTAATATATCAAGTTGTTATTCGTACATCAGTTTATAATATCCCTGTAGCGCATTCCAATTCATACAACACCAGCGTCTCCTCGGCTATGGTAGAGTAACAGATACATCATTCTCCTGTCATAACATAATTTTTCTAGAACATAAAGATGATTTAAAGCGTGGAAGAAAAGTACATTCCAAAGTCAGCTTCTTACCAGCATTGGCTGTTGCCTGTTGAGGCCACCATCATGTTGCGATTAACTTGCAGAGTCCGGTTAGGTTTTGGCTTCAGAAGCTATTTCTGATCATCTTACGGCTCTTAAAATCCTCTAACACTGAACTTTAAGATTTAAAGCTAAATAGTTCTGATAACTTTGGGCTGAAAACAAATAACAAAGGAACCAGCAGAACTTCAAGTATTGAGGTTTCATGCTGGCATCTCTCATACTCTCTCTGTTGTCAAGGAATGTTAGAATGGCTTGCCCTCCACACAGGCGTTGCTATGGGGAAATCGTCACGTGATCAATTGATGCAAAAGGTCTATTCCGCCCTTCGAAACCAGAGAGAGACCTGTTTCCACAAGTTAAACGCCAAAGACCTGAAAATGATTTTAGGAAACTGTTCTTCAAGTGGAGTTTGTTGTGGTCACGTAAGCCAGCCACGCCAAAAAGCCAAATCGGCTAAAAGATGGTAGATAATATATCTATAGTGCTAATATATAATAGTGCTAATAGTGCTAATATATGTGACCACACACGGGAAAACGTACACTAACGGTTATCCGTTTAGTGCTCTTAACCGTTTGTTATCCGTTTAAACGGGTAAAAAAGTCGTTTAAACGTTTTCGAAAATCGTTTAAACGTTTTCAAAAACCGTTTAAACGTTTTCGAAAATCGTTTAAATGGTTTTGAAAACCGTTTAAACGTTTTCCAAATTCGTTTAAACGGTTTAGAATTTCGTTTAAACGATTTGAAAAATCGTTTGCTTTTTCAGCCTGCCCGTTTAAACGTTTTCGCAAATCGTTTGCTTCAAAACAGAAACCGTTTAAACGATTTGTCAGATTGTTCAATAGTCCGTGTTTGGCCGTTTAATTGCCTTGGCAAACCGTTTAATCGAACAACCAAACTATCTTACATGCCGCGCTTCGTAATTCACCATGAGAACTTATGTTCCTTTTGTTTTGACAGATCGATATTGCGTATTTCTTACCGCGGGCGAGTCCTCTGCCATGGACACACACGAGCCAGTAAACAAATGTTCGCCCTCACATTGAGTTACTACTGTACAGTATTGTGCAAAAGTCATGCAAACGTATTTCGACGAATTTCGCTGTTTGTTCCTACGAATGTCGCGACGAAATTTTCTCGAAATTTCAGGCAACTTTTCGTTCGAAATTTCCACGAAAAATCGATCAGATACGCGAAAATTCGAATGCCAAGGCGAAATATCGCCAACCTGCGAGCGACATTTCGACGATATTTCATTTATTGTCAAGCCCCGTAAAAGTTTTCAAGTAAATTCGGACCATGCAGTTTCGAAATATCGTGAGCCGTAAAATAAACAAAACGGCTGCTCGCTTATAATTAGTCCCAAACCGGCGGTGCATGGCCCGCTTTAAAGCTTGACTCACTCGCTGAGCGCAAAGCATAACACCAAATAAACTTTTGCTTCAGTGTAGTTTCACATTTAAGGCAGATCCTTGTCTTGTCACTAGTATTAAAAGGTTTCGGCAGAAATCATTGTAAATGTTTGCGTATTAAAATCTCATCTCAACTCTTCTGAATTTCCACGTGCAATCAGTCAGGCGTGAACGTGTCAGTCTGATATTTTACTGAACATCAACAGAGTTTTGAAGCAACGTTTGTCATATTGAAAGACGTGCAAAAACTTCTATACTCTTACCAGAAAACTTCTACTGGGAAAGTGCAATTCCTTTTGAATTAAAAGAGCTTTAATGCATCGGATCAGATCAGTCAGTTCGTGTAAATGGAAATTAATTACGCCCCCGCGGTATTTGTGTCAGAAATGAGACACGCGTCTGGCTGACAGTTCACGATTGACGGAGACTTTTATTATATAAGAATCTTGACTTTTTGACGCCTCTGGCATGCAGGGTATTTACCAAAACCATCTTACTGTACGCTTGTAAAACTGTTTGTCATGAATTCGAATTTGTCACGCGTTAATCCTGGTGAAAGAAAGAAAGAAAAATACAAAACTGTGCAATTGACACGTACGCTATTTCGGATCATGATATTTCGATAACCTGGTCCGAATTTTCGTTTGACAATAAACGAAATATCGTCGAAATGTCGTTCGCATGTTGGCGATATTTCGCCTTGGCATTAAAATTTTCGCGTATCTGATCGATTCTTCGTCGAAATTTCGAACGAAAAGTTGCCCCGGCGACATTCGTAGGAACAAAGAGCGAAATTCGTCGAAATACGTTTGCATGACTTTTGCACAATACTGTATGCATTAAAGGTCTTTTAATTCAAAAGGAATTGCACTTTCCCAGTAGAAGTTTTCTGGTAAGAAGTTTTCTGGTAAGAAGTTTTTGCACGTCTTTCAATATTAGGACAAACGTTGCTTCAAAACTCTGTTGATGTTCTGTAAAAAATCACACTGACACGTTCACGCCTGACTGATTGCACGTGGATTACAACGCTCTGAATTAGAATAATCAGTGTTCTTGCAGAAAAACAAGGGATCCGCCGCGCCGAATCATTTGCGCGAGTATAATTTATGTAGCACAATATTTCTGATTAATATGTTATTACCAGTAAGTCGGAACACTGGAACTCACTTCCAAAACAAACCACTTGGATCAGGAAAGTTTGCATTCAAAATCATTCGGTGCCGCAAGATTGCAAAGAAGACATCGTGAGAAGGAGAGGTTTATAGGCCTGCAAATGGCAATTTCGTCAAGTTTTCAGGTGAGTTTAACGGCTTGCTATTACTTTCCCCGTTGCATCAGTCGAAGAGCAGGGAAACTGACAGCGGTAGAGAGAGTACCTACTATTATGTTAGTGCATTCGCTTCGTAAAGTTTACTTTCATAAAATCTAAATCTAAAATCTTTGTTCCTAAATCATGACCGTGAGAGTAGTTCATATTCTGATTGGATGTAAGTGTACAATGATTTTATTGAAGTTGTCTGAAACCTGTTAGGGCATTTGAAGTATTGTTTTCCTTGCAGTTATTCGCAAAGTTGAAAGTGACAAACTGCAAGGAGTTAGTGCTTTTCGTTTCAGTTTTAACTCCAAGATCACGCCTTTGAGGGAAATTTCTTGCCCCTGTATTGAAATCCATCCAGTGACGCGCTCTTATCCGCAAACATTTACGGGGCCAACAGGACACTCGCGAGTTGCTTTCCGCAAGCAGTTTAATCGTTTAGGCTATCACTGAAAACCGTTTAATCACTTTCCAAGATTGTTTAAACGTTTTTAGAAACCGTTTGCTCTTCAACCCAGTCCATTTAAACGTTTTGGTAAACCGTTTGCTTTCCAAAGCTGCCCGTTTAAACGATCTGAAAAATCGTTTAAACGTTTTGAAAAAGCGTTTAACCGATCTGAAAAAGCGTTTAACCGATCTGAAAAAGCGTTTAAACGATCTGAAAAAGCGTTTAAACGGTCTGGAAAAGCGTTTAAACGATCTGAAAAAGCGTTTAAACGACCCCAAAAAGCGTTTACTAACCGTTTAAATTTGCCCGTTTAACGGAAAAGCGTTAGTGTACGTTTTCCCGTGTGTGGTCACATATCTTTCCATATAAAGATTAATGGTCAGAATAGCTTCTCCATGTTGAAGGTGGAAATCGTGGACACAAATGGACAATTGTTTCCTTTCGGTGAGGATGAACAAGACTGGCATCCATCAGAGAACTATGGCCACCTGAAATAAAACTAAAATTTGCATGGCCAAATAATTTAAAACACTTAAATAAGAGGCTCAATAGGAAGAGCAATAAAAAAGGTTCAACCTAGTATGATTTTTTTGACGATAGCTGAAAGGATGGCAGAGATGTAGAGAAGATTAAAACCACTACCATAAGACTCTGGATTTCGATGGCATCGAAAATGGCTGCTATGTGAGCACGCTAAGCACTGTGGGTGAGACGGCTACTTTAAAAATTATTAGCTCTTTTCTTCTTAAGCTTTCATTCTGAAAAATTAAGCTTTTGATTTACACAAGATTAGCTTACAAGTTAATTACAGTCATAGGAAACTAAACCATACAATGTAGCTTAAGTTAATGTATCAGTCAATTCCGAACCTGCCCAACCAACCTCCCTACACAGAGCATTGCAACTGCTCAACTATGCAAAAAAAACAGTGTTGGAACGAGCGCAAAATGAGAAAAAAATACAGCAGTAGTTGAGTGCATGAATGGCAATTGACCTTAACCAAAACGAGTAGGAGACTTGGTACTAGTTTGTCGTGCGGGGCCTGGACAACGCGTTTGGGTAGACAGGACTTGTCTGTTGTCAACATGGCGCAGCGAGTGAGTAATCTCAATGTTTTCATGTTTCTTTAGCTGAAGAGGACATTCCTGGTGCAATTTACCGGCTTTGGCATGATTTCTCCTTAAACTCTTGGAACACATTCAAACACTAGTGTATACTCGTCGCCATGTTCAAACACAACTGACAGACAGACAAATCCTGTCTACCCAAACGCATTGCCCAGGCCCCGTGCGACAAGCTAGTACCTAGTCTCCTACTCGTTTTGGTTAAGGGCAATGCTGAGAACATTCAAGCAATAAAATATATTGACTGATGCACCAGTCAGTGGTTTGCCCCAGGGGGGGGGGGGGGGGGGGGGGGGGGGGTTGTGCACACCCATGGGGTTTGACAAGAACTGCTCTCCCCTGGGTTGGGAATTGGACAAATTGTTAGTTATAGTTGTGGCCCAAGGGTCAGGAAGATTGTCACCACACGCATTTTGTCATGGGGGCCTGGGAATGAGTTTCAAAGTGTAAAATGGTCAGTGGTAATTTCTGCAAGTCCCTCTTGATTTTTGCATGCTTGAACTACATGTACATGTACATGTACATGAGGTGAGTAATTCTCAATCAGTACAATGTATGCTTAGTATTTGAGAACCTTTTTACTCTATTAAATATATATCCCTTGGATAGGTACCATGTGAGCAAAGCCTTCTTAACTCCATGAAAAGCGAGAAGAAAAGTAGGCTCTGCAGCATTCCCATTGTTTTCGTATTGCGCATGCGCCAATTAATGGTTTTGTCTCATGCCATACTTTAGTCACTCGGTCACTCATGTGTGTCACATTTGTCTGCCACTGTTGCACTGGGCTCGGTGCCTACTAATTTATTGACCGGTAACAAAACGAGCAGGGGACTGGGACCGAGTTTATCAGGATTACTCTAATTCTAAAATGAAGTTCACCATATATATGACAGATGATGTTGAAATTAGCATGTTTACCAAGTTTGACGTGATTCACCTGAATCTTGTCTGAATTATAAGCAATTGAAATTTCTTTGTCCCTCCAAAATTTTACAGTGAATGTATGGTTTGGAGTGACAACATTAAAAAATAAGAGTTGGTATGGGAAAATTGACATATTTGATGCCTTCTGGCATCGTCAATATTGAGCCAAAGTTCACCAAACATTCCAGATCTAGACTAGCTAAGTTTGATCTGTTCTTTTGGAAAATAATGCTCACTTTGACTAGTTATTAATTGAATTAGTTTTACTGACTCGGTTCCAGTCCCCCGCTCGTTTTGTTACTGGCTAATTGCAGACCAATTTTTTTCTAAGAATCTACTGACTATATGATTGTTTGAATCCACTAAGCAGCTTTCAAAATCTGAAGAAAAAAAATATGGGGTACACATACGTTTAAGAGAGATAATTAAGAATGAAAATAAAAAAAAGTGCTGACTTTTTTATACTTTTTAATTCTATTAATATTTTGGGTTATCTGCCAGAATATTAGGGCAAAAGACGCTAGACATAGCATTCTTCACAAAGGATGTCAATCAAACCATTATTTTATCTTACAAATAACCATGGCCATGAAGAGACAGATATTTTGCTGAAATGGACATCAAGTTTCAATTTTATAAAGACCAAAAAATTATGTGAAAGTTGTTTAGTTTCTATATTAAAGGTTACGAAAAGAAAAAATAGGGCTATCCACTCGTATTAAAAGTTATGGGGATAGTAGACATCTCGCTAATTTCATTTTCAAAAAAATGAAATTAGCACTCCCAAGTAAGTCTGAACATTTATTAGTTCTTCTATTGCATTCTGGGATATTGTCAAGATGGTGGCGGGGAAACAAGCCAGTCCCATCTTTCGACTTTCTTCATTGAAAATCAAACTTGTTGCTGCTTCCGTTGTGCTCAAACTAGAGCTGCCACACACAGTCCTTCCTTCTTCATTCTTCTTTGGATCTCCAAGAGGTTTACCCATTTTCACAAAACTTAGTTGACCGTATCAACATTGTTTATACTGCCGAGTCCATGTTTGGATTCTTTGCCGGTGAAACTGACGAAAGCAGGCAAAAAGACATGAGCGATTCATGGCAGCCCAAACAACCTTCATTCAAATGATTGGGTAAATCTCGTAAATCGATGATGTTTGACCATCTTCCCACACTAAATCAGCTCTTTACCATTTCAGCTGAAATACTTGAAATTATTGTATTTCGTGGCTGTGTACTTGAATTTAAAGATTTCCCAAATTTTTCATTTCTCAAGCCTATCTTTCAACCTTGTATTTTAAAATCTTTTATCTTTCTGTCTGTCAAATTACACAATTAACACAGAAGCTTGACTTAGTTCTGCAAATGGCCTGTCTCACAGGATGATCCGTGGGATGCAAGATGTGCAGAACGGCGTGCATCCTGACATTTAGGGACGGACCATTTGAAAATTGATGGGGGATGGGGTACCGCAAATCCCCCCCCCCAAAAAAATTGAGCAGGCCAAATTTGCACAGAAAAAAGAGCGAACAAGCCAAATCACCCCGGAAAAAAATCATTAGCCAATGTTTAGTCTCCAGAACACAGGAAACCAGTGTTTTAGGGAGCAGTAAAATCTCAAAAATTTTGGCTCTGGCCTTTGGCCCTCGCAATACTTAAAGACATTCTGCTTTTTTCTTCCATACGCAGGTCGGTATATTATCTAAGCTCATAATCAAAGGCACGTTCCTATAGGACAGATAATGCATTCATGTACAAGAGATTAGTTATATATGCCAATTCACTCTTCTTAATATTTATGCACATATTTAATTCACTACTCTCCAACGCATAGAGGAACACAGCAATGCTCCGTCCACGATGCCATTTTGCTTTTCAGCTAAGCAACGATGCGGGGATAGCCTCATTTTCGAGTAGCTAATTATATGCGCATAAATATTAAGAAGAATCAATGTTGAGCACTTTTTTATTTTTTTATTTGAGACTACGGAACAATGCAATATGATGCACTACAATACAATATGATGCACAAATTAACAGTACTACTTTAAGTATCCATCTGGGAAGCTGTGTGAGGTAGAGATTTCAAGAAGAATACATGTATATATATATATCAGGCATGTTTTCACAAAATAAACTAAGACCCCCTTTTGTGAAAACATGCCTGATCTTGTGTGCCTTTAGCTTTAAAAGCCAGTACACTGTAACTCATTTTTTTTTGTCTTTTTCTTGAAAGAGCAAATGACAGTTTAAGACTTTTCTGGCCTTTCTATCCCATAGTTGATCTCCTTTTGTGAAAACATGCCTGATATATATATGTTTTCTACCAAAAAAGGTAATTAATGTACATGGAAAATACCATAAATCTAGAAACATTAAAATTGTGTAATTAAATGTTCTTGATGTAAAACCAAAATACTGAATGCCTTAAAAAAAATATGTGCAAGGTCCAATGCCATAAAGAAATTTTATTGTAGCAATGAGTCCTAAAAAAAATCTTGAGCCAAAAAAATCAGGGTACCCTCCCCAATCAATTTGCAAATGGTCCGTCCCTTAGTAGGCACCATCCTTAATAGGCTTGTCAAACTCAGAATCTTGGGCAAAAACGAAAAAAGCTATGCTCACAGGGTGGGGAATTTGACTTGAAACGTCTGCCCCAGAGTGAAAAAATCGACCAATATGTAAAACCCTGTGGGTATAACTGACTCAGTGACTGGTGTATAATAATTGAATGCTCCTTTCTTTCTTTCTTTTGTTTTTGCATCACCTAAAAATTTTTTTTCAGGTTTGAGAGACAAATTTTACAGCAAAGAAAACTATTTTTGCTTTGTAAAAATAAGACCGTCCTCACCTCTTCCATAGCAATTTCGTCAAAAGGGTTCATGCTATGTTTGACCCCTTCTGTTACAACACCTGACTTGTCCGGTTTCACGCGAATCTAGAAACAAAATACTTGATAAGAACTTCAATAAGGTTATAAGTTCACTGAAAGTGAATCACTGGAATAAAATAGGCCTCTTACCTTGACTGCATAGTCAATAACACGTTTGCATCCAACAAGAACCCGAAACCCCGCCATCTTTAATGTAGGCAAGAGAACTGGGATATCAACACGCATGCTCTTTAGGGAAACCGCTGTTACCACAGGCAACCCGCACAATTAATATTCAAAGACAAGTCTCAATCGAATTTTAAAATTTTATATTATCGAATGCATTGAAAAGTGACTTTTTGACTTAATGAAGATGGCATTTACTAACATTATTTAACTAGTGTTTTGGAAAATTTGGGATGTTTTGTTACGGTGAAAATATTGCAGGCCAGTCTTCCCGGTGACGGGTTGCCTGTGGGTTATTGCGTCTTGACAACAAGATGGAGGAGTAAAACTCGAAGACAACATAGCGAGGTTTCTGTGTGAAAATCTACTGCAAAATGCCACCCAAGAAGAAAAAGGGAAAAGGAAAGAAGAAAAAGAAGAAGGATGGTAGGGTTTTTTCTTTCTGTAGGTGATTTAATATGATTTAGGAAGTCTAACGGTCTATCTTCTCTTTCTCTCTTAAATTTCCCTCGCGTATCAGAGAAGACAGAACTGACCATAGAGGATAAATACAAGAGAACCCTACAAGAAATCGAATGCCTGAGGGATGAACTTAGTAAGTATACTTTCTTGTTCAACATTTGTCTTGAGGTTGTGTTGCCGTATATAGATCTATTTTTTGTAATACAATCAGTCCATGTACGTGTATAACTGAGCTGTTAAAGTTGTACCATCAAATATCATTCCATTGATTTAAGTAATTGTTTGTATTTTCAGCATCTAGAACAGAGCTTACTCGAAGAGCAAAAGACACCGCCGAGAGAATGAAGGGTAGAATGCTGGATGCAAAGGAAGCTGTTGATTTAGAACAACAAAATAAACTAGATATATCATCAGGTGAGATAATTGTATATTATAAATTAAGCTTTAATTCATTTATCAATTTATATAGTATATGCATTGCTTTAATTATCAAAATAAAGACTATTTTCCCTGCTCTTTTATTTCTTTGCTTTGATTTGAGTATAAATTTAAATATTTAATGTGAAACTGGAACTACATTGTAAATACTGGAATAGAATACAATTACTTTTCGATACCAAGATGCAATAAAAAGCTGATCAATATAGAATAGACCGGTTCGCGCTCATCGTTGCATGATGGGTAATCAGGGCAAGCATGACGGGAAATACAGTGTATGAGAATTCAATGTTGAATTTTTACCCCAAAAATTGCGAACTAGAGAAATCTAGTATCCTAAATCGAAAGAAGAGCTGTATGTGTTTTCACTATTGATTTTTTAGGTTAGAAGAAGTAGTCTATGCTTGACAATCTTACTTAGTTTTTCCCATATGTTTACTCATAATTTGATTGTGGCTCTTTACAGTAAATATATGGACAAATCAAAGTAAGATTGTCGAGCGTAGACTACTTCTTCTAATCTAACAAATCGATAGACAGTGAAAACATACAGCCCTTCTTTTGATTTGGGATACTAGATTTCTCTAGTTTGCAATTTTTTGGGTAAAAATTCAACATTTAATTCTCATACAAACACTGTATTTCCTGCCATGCTTGCCCTGATTACCCATCATGCAACGATGAGTGCAAACCGGTCTATGAAATGCAGATCAATTTTCATGTCAAAAAAAACGTTTTTCTTCACGTGACCCAGCACTATCACTATCAAGGTATCCCATAGTGCTTAGCAGTCTTCAAAGCAGGTGCTTGTCAAAATGGCCACGTTGAAATTAAAGTAATTACCAAAAACCAAAAAATTTAATTCATGAATCAAAAACAAAGGAAATCACTGATTTGCATAAACTTTTTCTCAAAAATATGTTGCATCGGCAAAATAACTGACAACATGACTCTATATAATTATCTAGACGTTTGATAATTCAGATACAGACTTTATGGGCACTTTATGGCATATTAAGCATGGCCACTCATTCTGTATCTATTACTTACGATACAGAATATTGACTGGAAACAACTCCTGTTATGCTATTACAGACTTACAGACACTTTGCTTGGTCCAAACATGACTTTTTTATGTTCGACTGTTGGTAAAGTAGACACTAAGAACATTTTAGGGTTTAGTAGTTTGCTTTTTTGTCCATGATAATCAGAGGTGTCACTGAGACATCTGTTTGTTGTGAGTACTAGACAGTCCTCTGTTCTTGAAAGAGAATTTATAGTCAGCACTTCAAACAGTGCTCCCACACAGCTCATGCGATCTAGCGCATGCTCAAATCACATGTTTGAATGTTTTGTCTCGCAACCAACTAATACGGACTCTCGCTTATTACAGACACCAAAATGTGGTCCCAAGGGTGTCCCTTTTTATGAGAGTTGACTGTACATTGAATATGAAACACCTCGTGCAGATTGGCTGCATGGTACAAAACACAGGCCATCCAGGTCACTTAGGTCCAGGTGGTAGCCTATTAGCAGCTCTTCTGGTGGTTTTTCACTCATTCCGAAAACAAATGAGCAGAAATGGTATCCAGAAGAGCTGCTAGCAGGCTATGGTCCAATGTCACAAATTAGGCCTAAAACCTCGTTGTTTAACCTGATGCAACTGATTAGCTCTAAAACCTTGTTGTTTTCCTGGGAACTTCTTTACTGAGTAGTTAGGGTTTTTATTATTGTTGGATAAGCTGTTGTATTATGATAAATACTGTCATACCGGTAATACAACAGCTTACCCAATAATAATAATATTTTTATAGCAGGCTAAAGGTGGAGCTCCAATTATTTCTGATTACAGAGCTGAGAGATATTTCTGATCAAGGAGTAGAAGCAAGTTTTTAGATCGATCGCTTAAAGGCTTCGATTGTTTTAGTTGTTATAATTATTAAAAATATGATAATTAAATTTTGGTAAGAAAGAAAAATACCAGAACGAGGAAAGGAGAGCTTATAAAAACATGTTGTCCAGTAAATATTAAAAGAGAAAACAGAAAAGAAAGTGTCCTCGCCGAGACTCAAACCCCTGACTTACGAATGCTGAGCGCATGATCTGCCATCTGAGCTGTCAAGGCATAATCAACTACGAGGAAATAAAAAGTTAGCTTCCTCCACAGGCATCTCTACGTATCGGAAACCACGGAAAATTGGATTACCTGTGACCACAATGTAGGCTTAAGCCAGTATTTTGTATCACCACACAATTAACTGAACATAGTTCATGCAAGGCTCTAACTGATATGGGCACCAAATTTATATGCAACCAAAACATTATGTTTAATTTGGTTCAACTAAAACTTACCTATTTATAGTCACCAAATGCAACTTGGCTACTAATTAACATTCACTGTCTGGTGACTAGATTTTATTTGCTAGTCGACTAAGGATTTTATTTTATTTTTAGGCCTGGAGTTCCATCAACATTTGCCAATGAATGAAACATCATTATTTTATTGAATTATGAACATGTAAATAACTTCCTAGTAAACTATCCTATCCTCTACGAACCCGTCACCACAGTAACAGGCTGGTCCAGTTACATTGTATTCAAAGGGTGGATAATAAATGCAAGTTAGGTTTATAAACAGCACTTATCCACTGGATACTGATCAATATGGATTTATCCAGCAGATAGTGTTATCCAGTCCAGACTCTGTACAGTTTTCCCATTTTCATTCTTAAAATATGTTTATTATCTAGATCTGACTCGGCAGTACAAGACAATGCAATCTGAGATGGCCCTTAGGATTCACATGCTGGAGCAAACAGTCACAAAACTGCGTGCACAACTTGGTAAATATGTTGAGTCTGTAGTGAATAGTCATAAAATGGGATGAATAATGGATGAGGTCAAAATATATACGAAGTTTACTATTACAGTCAAGCGGACTTTAACTAAATATACAGTACTGTTCATGTAGTTGCGACCTGCATTTATGCTTTACTATTAATAGTAAACTCAACTGTGGTTAGTTGCTCTGACATTGGCGGCAAGAAAAAAGAAAAGTTAACTATAGTTAGCTGACCTGAAATCACCCGCATTGCGGCCCTAATGGGGGAGGGGGAGGGGGAGGTAATTAAATCCCAGTTTGTAGTTTACGAACTGTCAACAAGCTACATTTAATGATGACAGAACTCTGATAAAGTGTCTGTCTTAGAAGCCTTGCAAACACCAACCTTGTGTACCCTGGGTAACCTATTAGACTAGGTTGAAAGCAAATATCATTGCTTTTAAAATGTAACTGCAAGTTGAATTTAAGCTTCTCACAGACCGGCATTGGAATCTATAATTTTTATATACATGTAGGCCTTGTGCAGCTAACAGTCGCGTGCTGATATATCACTTCAGTGATGAATAAAAAGAGCTCGTGATACCATGGGAAAGGCTTTACTGGTTGGCAAACAAACTTCCAGATGCTGTTTTAGAAAGATCGACAATCGACTGGAGGTGGAAAATAGCAAATAACAAACAAGTGTTGCTTATAACACCGACTATACCCATCTCTTACAAGTGCCTTTAAATATTTTGTGCCACCCAGCTAGTATACAACTTAACGTGATTGCCTATAAGCTGCAAGAGCCCCAATCGCTAAAAAAGCAGAGAAACCGAAACAGGCTTAAATGGAGCCCCATTGATCAGGTGACTACGACTTCAAGCATCGGGGAGGGTGGGTGGACAAAATTTGATAACATCGCGAACTGCTTTAGGTATACAACTCCCAAAGGTATGAGAGTTACTTTATGCCTGAAGCTTTATGTACCCAGACAAGTTCCTGTCATTTGACTTTGCTAACCAATAAATACTACAGTCTGTATAGACTTCACAAGCATGGAATGGCGACATGAATGCTCTATTGAGTTCCTAAAATAGTATGAAAACACCCAATCATATGTAGCCTTAGACATTGCTAGCCTAGAAATAGGCAAACTTTGGAGCGGGTGAACACCTGAGCCAAGCTAAACGTACAAACGTAGTGACTTGAGGGCTACGGCTCCGTTGACTAAATTTAATGATCCAGATAGCATTAATTTGATATTGTTTTTCCATAGCTAGCACAGAAGAAGAACTAAGAAAAACAAGAAAGGAAAGAGATGATATGAGGATTCAAAAAGATCAAATCATTGCAGAGCTGAAATTCAAAATTGAGCACATGGAATCAGTATATGAGAGTATTCTTCATGTAAGTATTAACTGTATTTTATCATGCACCAGTTGCGTGTCCAGTCAACTCTCTCCTGCGACCACTTCCCGTAAGCGACCACCTCCCGTAAGCGACCACCTCCCGTAAGCGACCACCTCCCGTAAGCGACCACCTCCCGTAAGCTACCACTTTACCAAAGAACCCGTTTTTTTCGCAGTCAAATTCTGTTGTAAAAACTCTTTCGTAAGCGACCAACGCAAACATTCTTAAGCGACCGCGACCACTTTTTAGTCTCAACACTTGACATTTTCTATTGTTTTTTGTTTCCAATAAGCGACCACCAAAGTAGATTGTACGGTATTTTTAGAAAATGATTACTCAAATACCACAAAGTTCAATTTTTAATGGCGCTGACAGATAAGAAACTGAAAAAGATTGGAAAAACTTGAGCTAGAACTTCCGTGCTTAGCTATGTTCTTATGGTGACAGCGCGCTAGAGCTGTGCTAGAAGTCTGATCCGTTTAGCAAGCACTTAGGCTACCTGTGTTGCTTTTTCCCGTAAGCGACCACATCCCGTAAGCGACCACTTTGTCCGTGCACCAAGGGTGGTCGCTTAAGAGAGAGTTGACTGTATTATACAGTCAACGGGTTCTCCGGTTTTCCTCCCTCCGTAAAAATCAACCGTGATTCGAGTGTAGTGTGTCCAAAACAGTTAATGTAGTGGGGAGTGTGTGAGGAGTAAAAGCAGGCCCCCACCAGCTTTAAGCTGTAATACTCAGCCTGCTATAACAATTACATTATTTTATTTTATTACTACCGAAACCAAGCCGGATCGAAACCTTGGCCATTAGCTAGTGATAATTTCTTTCTTACCTTTTTTCATTTTCTGTTCTTTTTTCTTCTAAACCTTTTGCATTCCCTTTATTCTACCAGTTATTTTTGTGTTTTAATCTTTGTTTTCTTCATATATTTTTGTTCCGGGTCGTTAGTTCAGATAATTGGGAGCTCCACTTTTAGGCTTGCCTAAATATATATTATCCCAGAAGGTTTGTGAAAAGTTTGATAAAAATATGTTTGGTCTTTGTGGTCCGTTCAGTCTTTACAACAAAGAATGAAAAAAATTTGTGCTCCGATTTTGTTTGCCAGGATGCCTTTGATAAGATGGCGCTGAAAGTTGAGGAAGCCAGAGGCAAGTGGGAGACGCAGTCATCCGAGGTCCAAGAGAAAAATAAACAACTCCTGCTGGAGTTCGGACTCAATCCATTAGAAATATGATCAGTTTATAATAACAACAAAACTTTGTGGTGGAAAATCTGAAACCAGAAATCAGAGACAATTATAGACGTTGGGATATTTATCTCAGCAACATAGTACTAAATGTGCTAGTGTTGTCTATGATGCTACGCTACTGACACAAGCAGGCGGTGGGAATTTTACCTTAGCATGCAGAACTAATGTACACTAGTGCTGTCTAAGGTGACATGTCTGCAACCTGTGCGCATGTCCAGTCAGCGGTAGAAATCGCGGGAGCAGTTCTAAATGGTTTCTGTTCAGAAAATCTTCAGAAACTCGACACATCGCAAAAAAGACTGGGGTTAGGGGAAACTCGCGAGAGTTAAGAGTTGTAATAGTTTAGTCATCAAGCCAATTAAATTTGGGACTGGTACATGAAAGGACTTAAACATTGCAGCTTGTTCTTTTCAGTAACAATGCTTTGAAGTCCAAATTTCGAGTGAAAATTCAACCAAAATGATGTGCGCGAGCGTGATTTTCGGGTGAAATTCACGCATGCGCAAGTGTTTTGCAGACCTGTCGCTAAGGTAGTTCCCGTCTACTGACAATAAGACACATTGATGGCATAGAGGGAATCGGCTAACTGTGTGGCTACCCAATAACCCAGTTTCAAGAGCATGCGCAGTTCAATCTTTTGTTTCAAATGGCAGGCCACCATCGTCTAGTATCATCTACCTACCCGCCAGGTCTGCGCATGATCTGGAAACTGGGTTATTGATAGCATTCAAGGCTCGTACCCATAATTCCTTGCCTCTAGGATTTCTGATTTGTTCCTTTCTTTAAAAAATATGCATGTGTTTACAGTTTTGCACTAGGAACTCACCCTCACGCTAATCCACGAGAATACGAAATTTGCCCTATAGGCCATACGCGCCAGCTGAGAGAACACTTGCCAAAAATGTACCTTTTCATGCTCGATCTTATTCACTATGGACCCTGATACGGTGCTATCTCATGCCTGTGCGAACTCAATTCGGCGCATATGAATGAAAATGACTGGCAAAGTGGACCTTCACACAGAAGCCTTGAGGTATGGGCACATGCTGCAAGGTTGCCCGCAACAGCGAAGTTGTCCCGTGTGTCTACCTCTGAATGTCGCGTGCAATGTTGCAGGACAAATTGCAGCGTGTATCTACCACATGTCAAAGCAATTACCGGCAATATTGCAGTGTATTAGTACCAGTTTAGGAGCAGAAAGGTAGAAGCATGTAATAATCGCAACAGAGTAGAGATTACTCGGATCCTAGCGTATGCAAGGTAAAGCCGACCGATGTCATTGGTGAAAACATTTCTATGACAACGGCTGGCTTGCCATTAACTTGCGCGCAATCTTAACCTCGACCAAACTCAACGCAAGTTGTCGCACGATATTGTGACGGCTTTGTGTTGACGTCAGTCAAGCTCAAACTCGCACCAAAGTGACCATTTTATTACCATTTGGGACTAGTTGGTCCCTAATAGTAAAATACGATTACTTGCATCAGTTTCATGTTGGCTTTCCCTATAGTACTTGCGCTGATCATAACGCAGGTTAGGCGTACTCCTGGTCCTAAAGTCGCTTAAAGTCGCTTAAAATCGCATTAAGTTGCTTAAGAGAGTATTCAGCAGTTACTCCTTATAATCAGTTTTGCTTAAGTCGCCTTAAGTTGTCCAAAGTTGCAACAAGCAATTCTTCAATTTTTTCTTAAGTCGCCCGCTTAAGTTGCCTGAAGTCGCCTAAAATTTCCCAATTTTCCCGAAATTGCTTAACTCTTTCGGGTCCGAGCCTGTAAATATCAGTCGCACAAGACTGATATGAGAAAAAATATTGCTTCACATCTAGACATGCTGGAAAGACGATGTTGCGATATTATGTGAAGGGATAAATGGCTTCAAAGTCAGAGCTATAACAGGGATCGCTTGACTCTTTCACTAAGGAGAAAAGCTCATTTGTTTTGGCGATCGTTTTTGTTTCTTCGATTTTCACGAATTTTAAGGAGCTGAAAATCGGCTCAAAACATCCTTCCCGTTCGCACTTGAAATCAAGAGCAAACACAAAATCAGCACTCAGTCGTTACAGTACCTTCTTTAATCTTTCCAACCACCAGGTTTGTTTGCACAAAACGCACCAAGCGACTGTGAACCACGCTATTCTTGTCACTGCATTTCTCTCCACCATGTTTTCCTTTACCCACCTCCAATTGCATGCTGGGTAATGGCCAAAAATTCCACAAGGGTCCCCCCCTCTGGTACTCCTGTAGGTTTTTTTTAGAAGTCTTTTACCCCTACAACCAAGAGCGGTGATTTGGACTCAAGCCGTTGCTTTAAAGTGACAAAAACACATCCTAATAGGTTGAGCAGGGGGAAAAGATCACCAACTGCAGAATTTCAAGGATTTCATAGAATATTTTTTTCCTGTGTCTGAAAGCACAAACACAACAGAAAAACCCTGTGAAACCCCTCACAAAGCCTACTAGAAGCAAACCAAGTACTTTTCAACCGTCCTCAGACTTAATGATGTCCTCAAGCTCTCTGACAGTGGCAATTTCTCCAAAATTAGAGCACATTTCATTGGAAACCCTACAAAAGTAGTTATACCTACCGTCGACGAGTACGTAGAATTATCCCGAATGGCATTGTGGGGAAAGGTTGAGCCCTCTGCTTAAGACGTCAGCAGTATTTAACTACCCCGGGCTAGCCAAACTTGAACTGAGGGGGGAGGGTTGGGTTTGCACTCAGGATTTCACCAATTGATCTCGCACACTATCAGACCCGAAAGAGTTAAGTCACCTTAAGTTGCTATTCGTCGCCTTAAATTACAGCGATTTTAGGACCTGGAGTAGGCCAGCAGGCTCTTTGAGCAGTGTTTCGGGGTTCGGATTTCTTGCATTGAACGGATAAGAACTCGTGAACCACGTGCTACACATTCCTGTTGATCATTTTGACTTAATAAGCATACCTTATGGACGTTGTGTTGATAAACCCCCGCAACAAAGAATGAGTAAGAGAACGAATCTCCCATACATGGGTTTATTCCAATAATAATTATTTGAAACCTATTTTAGATTAACAAGACACAGCCTGGTTATTTTAAGAAAGACACCTGCTTGGCGTAAAGTGGCGCTCTTGTGCTATGGCGTGGTTTATAACGATACTATGAGTACCCAGGGGATATAAACAATGGGTAACTAACGAAGTTAGCCTACCAGAACTTACATCAGGTGTGAAACTAAAAATAGATTTCAAATTATCATGGGGCATGGGGATTCGTTCTCTTACCTCCCCTCTCGACTCCCGGTAGTAATCAATCACGAATAATTAGCATGAGTGGCCCCTGCCTCATTGGGTACGCTCTCTTTAATGAGTCAGAAAAATCTCAGTTAATCTCATTTAACAATTGCACTGCGAGCTCGATGTTGCAATGAACTGTGATAGTTGACTCTGGGCGATAACCATACAAGCTACGATTCTTTCCAAATTAGCTTAAAATGTTGGAAAACAAGCAATTTTCTTGGTGGTTGTCTGCGCGCGCTTGTTCTTTGAAATTGCCGTCTATCGTACGTTAGGATAACGCAGCCACCGACTATTGGGAAACTCCGGCACCATCTGATTGGCTAGCCAGGCCTAGTCTATTTAGTAATCCACCGTACGTGCTCTGCAGACAAAAATCACTTAGAAAAATGCGTTTTTCCGTGTTTTTTCCTCAGTTTTCTCGATCAAAAAGCGAACTTAAAGTTGTCGATAGAACAGTGGCTTGGTTATACTAACACAATTAGACTTGCTCGCTTTTGGTTTTTATCGAAACCTCGAGCCTGCAGTCTAATTGTTAAATCGATGGCGTCTGACTAGCCAATCAGATGGCGAGTTTCCAATAATCCCATGTGAGGAAGGCTCAATGCCGCAGAACAATGGATTGTATCATAGTTTACACGCATCATTACTTATTAACTAATCCATTGCTATAATTATTATTGGTAACACAGCACACGTATACATGTAATCACATCATTTTAATACGTTTGCATAAGAAAAATATTGAGAACGAGTGGGTGGTGCTGATTACTTTACTTGACCTTGATGACAATTAATTAATTTAATTTATTTACAATCGCAATGGACTCATTTAGCTTGCCTTTTGTTGTCACAATTCAGATCACCTGACTTTGTTTGGCTTTATCCCAAGAGAAAATGCACACACTAGCTTGTAGACCTTGAAAACAAAAACACTGAATCCTATGGAGAGACGTTACATGATCTAAATAGACCCTTCCACGGTTTTTTTGAACTTTTCATATATACGTATAACAGCAAATCCGTCGATACTGCCGAAAAGAGCACCTCGAAGTTAGTCAAAATCCCAAATTTGAGAATTATATCTTGAAAAGGAGCAAAGTTAAAGGCCCGCAAACTCGGAAAAATTTACAGACGTTTGTATGGAAATTTTGACTGCATGGGGGCATTGGGGGGCAAGTTTGTGACCCCAATCGAAATTTCCATACAAACGTCTGTAAAATTTACCGAACTTTTCCGAGTTTGCGGGCTTGCATCTTTGCTCCTATTCAATATATAACTCTCATATTTGGGATTTTGACTAACTTCGAGGTGCTCTTTTCAGCAGTATCGACGGTTTTGCTGTTATACGTAGATATCAAAAGTTCAAAAAAACCGTGGGAGGGTCTATTGGGACAACATTGGGGGAGACTAAATCAGTCAATTCACTCTTTTCACATGGTGGCCATATTGGAATCAAAGCGAGGCAATCCTTTGTTCTCGTTCTGATATACCTCAGTGCGAGGCTAACCTAGCAAAAACAAAACATTGCCTCGCTTTCAATCCAAGATGGCCACCAGGTGAAAAGGGTGAATAGCTGTGAGCTTCAAACTTTCGCGTGAATAAAAAAGCACCACCGTTTTCATTGCTTCGCGATGGCGCGAATCAGGACGTGTAGATTGCATTAGATTTACGTCAATCAAACAAAGTGGGCGGGGCTAATTATCGTAACCCAGGACGACGACGGCTGTAACAACGGGACGTGGAAAAGTATTCTCTCGTAAAATCCCGTGTTTGTTGTTTCTTTAATTACTCTCCTTTTGTTTTTCTTACGCAGGCCTTCTAAAATAAAAATCGATAAGCACAGATTTCCGTTCAGGCCGAACGAAAACAGAAATATTAGGGACCTCAAACATCGAGAACAAAGACCGGATGTTTGACCGGAAGTCAGCTCGCGCGCTTCAATCTTCTGCGCATGTCACATTTCACAGTACATCGCGCATACGCAGTAAGAAATAAGAGAAGGGTCTGGGGTGAAGAATGGTAGCAATGAAAACGGTGATAACTTTTGGCTGTTCCAAATAGACCGATTTAGCTTGTAATTTGTTGCCCCGATTCAGATCATGTGACCGCTCTCCAGTGGATATAGTGCTTTGTTTCCCAATTAATTAGAGAAATTTGTAAATTCCTCTTGGGATACAGAAAAACAAGAAAACATTACTCAAGGGAACAGTTAGGTGTCCTGAATTGGGTTCACTCAAACTTTGAACGAGCAAATTCAGGAGCCATTACCAAGGAGCGTTCATCTGTTATGCATTCGTGAGCCAGTGTTCCCAGATCAGGCTATTTTTTAGAATCAGTAATGTCGTGCAACAATGTACCAGGAAAACAAACTTTCTAGTGATTTATGAAAATAGATATTCTTACAAGGAGAAAACCTCGCCATTGTGAAAATAAATCAGCGTTTGACCGGCCTTCCGTATGGGATGTATTTAGCTCGGGTGTTCTAAAAATAACGTGATCTGGGAATGTGCTGACACCAAGTATGGGAGATGAACGCTCCTGTTAATATGGGCTCTTGGCAAAATTTACTGCTTTGCTCTCCTTTGCTAGCGAATGGATTTCTGATTGGTATATAATCACAATTCTTGGGTTGCACATGACGTCACGGCGGCCATGTTGGAGGACATTAACAAAATATTCCTCATTAGTGTCTTTTGTCCCGTCCTCCAACATGGCTGCCACGTCTTTGTCTTTTCAATCTCTAGGGATTGATTGCAACCCAATAATAGCTTATTAAAGTTCTATCTAGAATTTTTGGTTTAGAGAGGAACTTTCGAGAGATTTCTTGAAAAATTAACAAGACTTAGATGCTCTGAGATACAATCTCGTACATTTTGGGAAGCAATAATGAAAATTTAACACAATTACATTGTATACTTAAATGCAAAATTTACTTGCGATTAGCAAAACGTTTGAGGGGAAGCTGGAGTGTTAGGGCAGACTGGAGTGTTTGGGGAGAAGCTGGAGTGTTGGAGGATCGAGCTTCTCCCACGCCAGATCCTGATTGATACGTCAGAGTACGTTCTCCTACAGCAATACTTGCTGCCACGTCATCCATTGTCATTAACGTGCCAACCAGAAATCCATTGGTTCCTGACACAAAGCGCCTTTTGAAATCATGGCTGGTATATTAACATAACAATCGTAATGTTTATCAACACAAAGTATCGCTATAGTATAATGATAAACGTTACTTTAAAAGTCTGTTTAATAAACGAGCAGCACTCCGCAGTGCTTTATCAGGTTTAAAACTCGAGGGCGCAGCCCGAGAGTTTTAGACCTAATAAAACACGTGCTGCGAGTTTATTAAGCGGCGTTTCGCAATGCTGAAAGCATTGTGTGGCACAGAACAAGCTAGGGCAAGAATAACCTGCACTTGAAGGATTTGGTGTCGTGGTTGACATCGATAAAGTTCAAGACTTGGAAAGCGACGTGACTGACATGACGACAGACTCTAAATGTTTGACTCCGGCACAAAATATGAATGAGGATGTTTGTAAGTTTAATGTACGTTTTTATTATTTTACGGCTTTGAATTTGGTTTAATAATTGGAACTAAAAATTGCTCGGTAAACAAGTAATGGTAGTTGGATAACTTCATGTTAAAATTATTAATCGGTGTATCTCGGTAGTCTGCTGATATTAGTAAATTTAGTGCAAAATTTATCATCTAGGTACCTTATGTTCCGTGTACTTTTTGCTATCTTTGGGTCTTTATCAGTGAATTCTCAATAGCCCAGTTTCGTATTCGAAAATTACCGCTGAATGCAATGACTACAGACGCATGTACGCAGGGTTAGCCTCATTCTGAAGTTAAACATTCATAAATACCAGCGAGAAGGTGGGATTTATTGTTATAGTTTCGCGTTTTGCATCTTCTCACTTCCCACTTCTCACGATAAAACTTTATATAAAATGTTATGTTCATTAGTATTCTTTATATAAAACGTTCATCCTAATTAGCAATTCAATGAGAAAGCTGAAACATCAATAGAAATTCCAAGAGTTGGAAGGTGCTTATCCATTGTCTCAATCATTAACCCCGTTTCCCCCTGGGACAGAATTCAAATCCCTCCGCAGGCTTTTTAGAATGATGAGATTTTATCAGGTATAAAGGAGCATGCACGTGACTGATTTGCTTCATCTGATTGGACAAAATGCTCATTAATTATTCATGAGTTTTTGAAATGCCATTTCAAATTGTATTGGATCGGACTACCTACAAATCTACCAATTGCAAAAGCTATATTACCTAGTGCTGGACCTATCAGTTAAATCTAGTTATTATTTTCTAACTCGAGCGAACAAAAGCGGCTACTTGGTATATTTATATATTTCACCAAAACTAACTAAAGCTCTCTTTTTTCAAACTTGTTTTTCCACGCCCTTAAAAGGTCGTCGTGTCACAGTGATTAGACTGATCTTTGACACTGTCGTCATCCCTCTGGAAAGTAGGACTCGCCTCGCCATTCTCGATCGTTTCGGCATCGATGGCAAGTAGATCGTCACGTGACAAATGGTTTACAATGCCAGCACCAATAGAATCGCCCCACACATTCACTGTAGTGCGAAAACGATCACTAGGAAATAAGAGAACAGTTGACTTTAAATATATTAATGGCGTGATTCGCTGTTGGAGATGTTAGCACAAGACACATGCCTGCTGTTTGATGCTATTCGAGGAGATAACTATTTATATGACTTAATTATTTTTATATAAAAGATTTCTGAGAGCTAGAGAAGGAACTAAATGGTGGAAAGCCAGTCACCATCTTCCCCACGGAGAAAAAAAATGGAGAGGAGCATTGAGTAGAAGTGCTAGTAGAAGTAGCTGTAGTAGTAGTAGAGGAAGTACTAGTTGTAGTAGTAGTATATAATAGTAGAAGTTGCATTGTTGTAGTATAGTAGTTGTAGTAGTAGTATAGCAGTATACTATGAACAGTAGTATAGTATTAGTAGTTATCGTTGTAGTAGTAGAAGCTATAAGTAGTAGTAGTTATTGTTTTAGTAGCAGTAGTATAGCAGTAATATAGTAGTAGTTAGTAGAAGTAATAGTCAGTAGTCGAAGTAGTTGTAGTAGTAGTTGTTGTTGTACTAGTAGAAGTAATAGTAGTTGTCGTTTTAGTAGTATAGCAGTAGTATAGCAGTAGTGGAAGTAGTAGTGGAAGTAGTAGTGGAAGTAATATAGTAGTATTTATTTAATTTTTAGTTTTGTACGTATACATAGGTTGATACATCGTAGATAGCATTGTAGTTTCACATATTATATTATAGTTTTATATTGTAGTTTCTACGATTGTAAACGCATTGAGGCTTGTTGTGATGTGCACTAAGAAGTGTAATTATTATTATTAGTAGTAGTAGCAGTAGTAGTAGTGGAAGTAGTTGTTGTAGTAGTAGTAGTAGTTGTAGTAGTTATTGTTATAGTAGTAGCAGTAGAAGAAGCATTTGTTGTTGTAGTAGTAATATGCATGGTGGTAGTAGTAAGAATGCAGTAGTAGTAATAAAGTATTAAAAATAGTAAGTAAGTAAGTAATAACTTTATTTATACACGGTTAGGTACATATCATTAAATATGGAGAAAGGGGGGGGGGGGGGGGGGGGCGGTGGCTGGAGGAGAAATTATTTTGTTGTCAGTACATTTTCCAGACCCCTCATTTTAATTTAACAGCTACAATCCCCGCTCCTCCCCAACCCCTGGAAGCTTTGGGGAAAAATCCCCTTTTCTTTTCTGTTACTATAATACTGCTACTGTTGCTACTACTACTATTAGTAGTACCTTTGGAAATTAACGTGTGATACTTACAGCAACCACTCGACAGGCAGGATAAGAGCCAGGTCTTCTACGGGTAGGTTGACGGCCTGTAGAGCAATGACGGGGTAGATGAACCCAGCAGAGGGAATACCAGCTGCTCCAACAGAAATCGCCGTAGCGAGCACGCTAGTGTTCAAGGGAAAGGACAACATTAATGGCATAAAAAGGCCAACAGTTTACTGGAAACGATCGACGACAACTCACAACTTCATTGGAGGGCACTTTGTTTGTAAATCGGCATTACCTTTGTTATTCAGATATGCCAACCAAAGTTTAGACTGAATGTCCCGCATAGCTAGAGCCCTTTTGTTTCAATACTCAATGGATTGATAGTTGGGATATAAATCACAAAGGCTTACGCCATCAGAGTGCGCTCTCCCATAGAGTAGAATGGGCCTATTTGTTCACGTTTATTTTCCTCTGTCCGGGGGAGGGGGGGGGGGGGGGTAGGAGAGAGGCACTTGTACGATAAATAGTAGGTAACGTACGTGCGTCAAAAGGATCCAGAGCCAGATCTGGTTTTAGGAGCAAACAGGGCTCCAACACTCGGATTTCCAAGTTATTGTAACTCGGAATTTGACAACTGATCTGATCATATTAACATAATATTAACCTAGGGACTAACTAAGAAAACCAATCGGTTAATTTAGCCCCTAGGACGCACAAATTTCTTCCAGATTGAAAATTTAATTCATAATGTAAGTTTGTATAGATTGTATTATTGTAAAATTAAGTATGTATAGTGTGTGAATAAAGATGATGATGATGATGATGACAATCACATACTTTTTTACGAAAATCCCGGACCAGGAAATTGGAATTAACTAGGTTCAAAAACTTGAAACCTGTACCTCCGCCCATATATATTACAGTATAAACAAATATGGAAAGATATTGACCGGCTATTGGCCAATCAGAATGCAAGAAGTGACAGAGCCATATAATAATCCCGAGTAATAGTTAAAAATACTCGTATATTCACTTCCATTCTCCTCCGTATACAGCTTATAATTCGTCCCTATTTTACCGACATTACAGTGGCGAAAACTTATAAATTAAAATAATTACACTGTAGTGAAGAGGAAGGCAGCAGTCAGCGGAACCCCATTCATTTGAGCGATGAAGATCACCACGATTGACTCGAAGACGGCGCCTCCATCCATGTTAACTGTGGCACCAAGAGGAAGAACGAACTTAGCGATGCGCTCGTCAATCTGGTTATTCTCCTCTGCACAGCGAATGGTCGTAGGGAGTGTGGCGGAGCTGTGATCAAAATCAAAATAAAGATGAAGGCGGAAAGTTAAAGGTGTGAAATGTAAGATGGAAGGTGGGAGATGGAAGGTGGGAGTTGAAAAGTCGGAGATGGAAAGTCGGAGGTGGGAGGTGGGAGATGAAGGTGGGAGTTGGAAAGTCGGAGGTGGGAGATGGAAGGTGGGAGTTGGAAGGTGGGAGTTGGAAAGTCGGAGGTGGGAGATGGAAAGTCGGAGGTGGGAGATGGAAGGTGGGAGGTGGAAAGTCGGCGGTGGGAGGTTTAAGGTGGGAGATGGAAAGTCGGAGGTGGGAGATGAAAGTGGGAGTTGGAAAGTCGGTTGGGATATGGAAGGTGGGAGATCGAAAGTCGGAGGTGGGAGATGAAGGTGGGAGTTGGAAAGTCGGATGGGAGATGGAAGGTGGGAGATGGAAAGTCGGAGGTGGTAGATGGAAGGTGCGAGTTGGAAAGTCGGAGGTGGGAGATGGAAGGTTGGAGATGGAAAGTCGGAGGTGGGAGATGAAAGGTGGGAGATGGAAAGTCGTAGGTGGTAGATGGAAGATGGGAGTTGGAAAGTCGGAGGTGGGAGATGGAAAGTCGGCGGTGGGAGATGGAAGGTGGGAGATGGAAAGTCGGAGGTGGGAGATGGAAGATGGAAGTTGGGAGATGGAAGATGGAAGGTGGGAGATGGAAAGTCGGAGATGGGAGATGGAAGATGGGAGATGGAAAGTCGGAGGTGGGAGATGGAAGGTGGGAGTTGGAAAGTCGGAGGTGGGAGATGGGAGATGAAGGTGGGAGTTGGAAATTCGGAGATGGGAGATGGAACGTCGGAGGTGGTAGATGGAAGGTGGGAGATAGAAAGTCGGATGTGGGAGATGGGAGATGAAGATGAAGATTCCCTACAAGTAAAAAGGTAAAATAAGAGCAGCGTTGATAACTCTTGATAGTCTTCAAGAACGATACATTTGATGTCGACGAGAAGCATAGGCCGAACAATCTGCAGTTCTAGAACGAGATTGTTTCACCAAGGCAACACTTTCTACTCAGGTATTTGAAGATCTGAGTGTTGGTCAGGCCAGGGTTTTAAACCCTTGACCTCCCACACGTCAGACCGGCGTTTTGCCGCCATTGATGCAAAATCACTTATTGCTAATTAGTTATATTGAGGTTTTAAGTTGGGAAGTTATGCGCCAAGATTGCATGCGAATATAGACCCATTACATAAATGGCGTTCAGTTTGAATAACTATTGTTTAGGAATATTTAGTCTCACATTCATGTGAAAACGCTTTTGTGTGGAAAGGTGAACACGAGGACAATATCTATTTAAGTAATGATTCTCCCTCACATAGGGTTCTCCCTCACATAGGTGTCTCCCTCACATAGGGTTCTCCCTCACATAGGTGTCTCCCTCACATAGGTTTCTCCCTCACATAGGTTTCTCCCTCACATAGGTTTCTCCCTCACATAGGTTTCTCCCTCACATAGGTTTCTCCCTCACATAGGTTTCTCCCTCACATAGGTTTCTCCCTCACATAGGTTTCTCCCTCACATAGGATTCTCCCTCACATAGGTTTCTCCCTCACATAGGTTTCTCCCTCACATAGGTTTCTCCCTCACATAGGTTTCTCCCTCGCATAGGTTTCTCCCTCGCATAGGTTTCTCCCTCGCATAGGATTCTCCCTCACATAGGATTCTCGTGTGTTGTAGAATATAGATACACTGGGCGATGGTGATGAGTATTCGGAAATAAACTTTGAAGAAAGTGCTTGTTTCATTCCCTTTTAATGAGGAAATCCTTTACCAACCAATAGGAATTGCCGAACAAAAAAGCTACGAAAAACATTTGATAAGGTTCCTCATACGATTTCCTTTATAAACAACATATACAACCACCATGTAAATCATTTCATCAAACTTTAATAAAATCAGAGAAAAATATACTTCTCTTTTACTTTTTAGACGATTTTTATGTTTAAACCAATGAAATAAAGAGTTTTAACAATACAAAATTAACATGCCCTCCTATGGCTACAACACAAACTCCTTGGGGACCTAGACCACCCTAGCTGCGATGCAGTCAGACTTTTTGCTATGGACTTTAGTAAAGCCTTTGATTCCGTCAAGCATAATTTACTTTCTGCCAAACTAAAACTCCTACCACTGAACCCGTATATAATAAATTGGTATCTGAGCTTCCTTAGTAACAGGAAACAAAGAGTTGTCTCAAATGGCCTGAATTGCGATTGGATTGATGTTAATAAAGGGACTGTACAAGGGAGCGTCAGTGGTCCCTACCTATTTATTATATTTCTTAATGACCGTTTTGAAAATTAGCGAGAAGGTATGCTCTTGTTGGTATGTGACTATCAAGGGAATTGTGCATGGTACATATATAAGGGCCGATTGCATGTCGATTAATTCTCTTGGTCCTCTTCTCTGGAGGCGGAACTCTAGTCACGATTATATTTATGTTTTCATAAATGATATTTTAAAGCTATAAAATTTGACTGCACATGGCTGGAATAAAAGACTTCTTAAATCGATCGGTGTAAATGCGCGGGAGGTTAAAACTACACTTACGCCTGAAATTGAGAATTTCCTTCTTCTCTCCTCCCCTCCCCCCTCCTTCCAATTTTTGCTCTCGCCCCATTTTTCGCGCGGCCAAATAGCGAAAAAGTCTTCCTACGCTCCGAAAAAATCCACGGAAACGCTTGCTACGCAGGCTACATAATCCTTGACGCCTGTCATACAGAGTTGCGATATTAAATAACTCTAAGTTGCAATGGTGCGACACCCCAGGGAGATAGTTTGAGAGCGATGCGACTTCTTGCAGCACTTCCAGATGGCAAGTTCATCTTGAAAATTAAGTTCCTTAGAGAGTACCATAACGATGGAAATACGTATTGGGTCGTTGATGATAAGTTCGATCCGGTCCGTGTCGAGAGAAAGAAGGGCTACGGTGTAATCGAGATCTCTCATGATACTAATCCAGGTGCAATAATTGGAATCGACAAGGTATTCTATCAGAACGCGTATCCAGTTACTGCAGTGGTCTATGGACTTTATCCAATCAGAGCACCAGATCTAGCGAATCTATCTCCTATGCGAGTTGGTGATCTTAATTGCGTCGCACAGAGAGCTATAGAGCATTTCGAAGGTTCTGCGAGAGGTCAAAGTCTAACTCCTATGAGATGTCAGAAGATTCAGAAGTGGGAAGAACGAGTCCACGACATTGGTGCCACGGTCGATGATATGTCTAAACTTGAGACTATTCTCAGACGATCTATAATTCTGCGTGACATTGCCGGCGAGGATATCTACAATAGTGGTAAATACCGGTGCAAGCGTAGTAGTAGTATAGAACTATTATATCACAATGGTCATGCTTGGTCCAAAGATCTACATTTCCCACAATCTCGTTCTGTTCATATATATGAAGGTGATGTGTGGGAAGCCATTCAACAAGCAACTTTGAACGAACCAAAAGCGGTCTGGTTGCTAGGTGGATCTGAAGGTCGGCAACTCAACGTCACCCAATTCGTACTACAAGATGGTAGAACTTATAGGACTCAACGAACTCAAGATAGACTTCGCCTAATATGTCAAGACTTGGGTGATGAATCTCTTGCCGATCTGGTCTTCGGTGAGAACCACACAGCAAGTGTAATTGCAAAAGAAAAGAATAATTGGAAACTAACTCCATCCTTCTTGAAGATATCCAAAAGTCTTGTGTGGAACACGGAAATGGTGGCCTATGGAATTCAATGGAGTACGATACTAGAGATGTTGTTAATATCGATATGAAGTCTTGTTATCCAGCGAGTTTTCAAGGTAAGGGTGAGGCAAAGCCATACTTCGAACGATTTGGCCATCCAACTCATCGTATGACTCGATTATCTGTGAATGGTCCTCTTCCTATTGACATTGGGACTGGATTTGCTGAGATCCAAGAATGGTCATTCGATCCCACATGCCATCCCGTCATTCCCTCTTGGTTTGGAAAACGTTTCTCAGAGAATGGATGGGCACCAACACAACTTCTTGCCTTTCTCGTAGACCAAGGATTCCTCCAAACTCTTAAGGTACACGAAGTTATCGTGTCCTTCCAAAAGCAAACTAAGATCTGGCTTCCAGAAAGTCGTGACCAAGGATGTGCCATTATTGGAAAGTTCACACAAGGTAGCAAGGCTGATGGAAAACGTTTGACTAGGCGATTGGTAACGGACCAAGGAGAACTCGATTTCCTAGTACGAGATACGATACAAAGTGGAACTCTAGTTGGATCACCCGAACAATGTCCTCTTGGTCACATCCTCACATACTACGACGGAAATCAACCTCAATATACACATCTACGAGCAAGCATGTTAGCTTATGCACACATAAATCTACTTTCTATGTTACGACGTTTCGTCCCCAACGAGGCCGTTCGCGTCGCTACTGATTCTATATACATTCAGAAACATGCACTTCGCAAGTTAGATGGAATTTCAGCATACGTAGTTCCAAGAACGTGTGTGTGCAACGAAGAATGGTGTCTCTCATGTATGCTTGAGGAACCTTATGTTCCAACAGTAGCTCCAGCCCAATGGCGTGTCAAAGATGAGAAACTATATATGCCACAAGATCACGCAGATTATCTTCCAAAACCAGAATACGTCATCCAACAAAAAGAACTACCACTTAGTACTTCGCCATGTTATCAAGACCCATTATCACGATATCAACTCTGCTATCTTAATGGCGGTGGTGGAAGTGGCAAAACTACGAGAGTAATCGAACTCTTTCGGACGAGAAATCCCATAGTATTCACTCCAACCCATCGATTAGCTAAAGAGATGCGTGACAGAGGGGTCCAATCTCAAACCTATCATAGTTTCTTTCGTTATTGTGGTGTCAAAAGAGTACGAGCGACAGATGATGATCTCGAATCTCTCCAGTCTTTGCCAAAGTATAGAAATAAATAAATCAAAGTTTGGAAAGCGAAAAAGGATTGGACTCAAGGTGACGATCTCATCTTATCGAGAGATACCAATATGGATCTCGGACTCGATATCAATGGAGACAATGAAGAACCAGAAGAGATAGTATTCGTTGCTCGAAAATATGGCGATTCACTACATTATCCTGGATCTGTCACTCTTGGACCTCATATATCAGATAAAGAATGGACACCCGATCGGTTGGGTCAGAAATATATACCTAAAGTTATAATTTGGGATGAAATTTGTACAGTGCCTCGTGCGATCTTAGAGATCTTCCTTGGATGGCTCAATCAAAAAGGAGTCCAAGTAATTTGTTGTGGCGATCATGGACAACCTCCTCCAATAGCAGGTGACTCTCCACATGATTGGCTTCGAGAACGGGCTAATTACTACGAAGAGGTAGATACCGACTATAGAGCGAAAGACGACGAACTCAAAGCATTGAAAAAGAGAATTCGCCTTCGATCTGATAAGTTCCAATGTGAAGAGATTCGTTGCTCTATACCTAATCGTCTCGAATGGAACCAATTCATTCTATCTTGGATGCCATGCGATGTCATATTGACTAGTCGTCAGAAAGTTCGAGTTCACATACAGAATCTATTATTCCAACGACACAAAGAGCATTTCCCAGATATCTTCGTCCCCTTATTATATCATCCTCGAGATAGTCGTAGACAAAATATCTCGATAACCATTCCAGGCACTGATGAGAAAGAAACACTCGTGTCGAATGATATCGTCAACGTAACTATGAGTGCTGCAGAAGATATCTATTCCAAAAAGGAGTCCGATTGGCGACTTGGTTACGCGTTGACGATCCATTCTAGCCAAGGTCTCACAATTCATAACCCCAAGAAATTATGGATCATTGATGATTATCTTGGGTGGTCCAATCTAACCTATCTCGCAGTATCAAGAGTTGAATGTATGGATCAGCTTGGACGAGTTAATTGTCCTATAGAACAACTTCAAGATCATCCACCATCGTCCCACCAGCAGATTCGAAAAGTCATTTGCAGAAAGCTCGTGAACTATAAACGTACTGATGAATCTAAGGGATTTAAAGGTTTCAACTTAAGGATCTGCGACGTCTTGCATCTCAAGGAAGTTCAAAACAACTGTTGTGATGCATGTAATATAGAATTGCTATGGATTTATACCTCATGGGATCCACAACAATTCTCAGTCGATAGGTTAGATAACTCTATGGGACACACTCGTGACAACGTTCGATTGACATGTCTCGAATGTAACGTAAGAAGAGGAGCGACACCACTAACGGATGAGAACACTATCAGGTGGCAACATGGTATCTCTGGGAATGACAAGGAGCTCTTCGCGAATGAAACCGCGGTCTGGGACGACTTTCGATCGTTGCATCGTTATTTGTGGTATCGTCAAATAGTAAAGGACTGGCCCATCAAGCCTGATTACGACGCGTCTTTGTTGGTATATGGATAGAGACCAAATTGGGTCGGTTGCACGACGTCGACCACCTTCCAATTCACCAGGAGCATATAGATATCGAACGAAAACGCCAAATGGAAGTCTTCGTTCTTTGAGACCAATCGGTCTATCACGTGCAGGTTCCGATGGCTTTGATTCTATTCCATCTTTGGTAATTGCTGTGGATGGTTCTTTCCCTGTCAAACGTGTAACTTCGTTATTCAGTGCTTCGACTACCATTGGTAAACGAACTACCCATTCGACAGATCTATCGTCATTTCCTTGTGAAGTAAGTACCATCTCTTGGGCATATTGGTGTCCAAACAATCTCTCAGCTAACGTACGATTAAATCGTTCAACTATCGCTTGGTCCCGATGTATATCGACTCTTCCACGTCTTACAGAGACTTTATGTTTATCAAGTAGCGAAGACATCGTTCCCATGAATTCTCTACCAGGATCGACCTGCAATAACTTTGGCCATGTTAGTGGACTTCTCTTATAGATTCGTTCGAATGCCGCAGCGACCTCTTTAGATTCTTTAGTCGCTAATGGTTGAGCTTCTTTGTATCTTGAAGCGATATCCACAATCGTCAACGCATACTAATATAACTTTCTTCCACGTCCAGGTCGATCATGAGGTAGGAATATCAAATCGGCTTGGTGAACTTCATTTGGTATAGATACGTCGAATTTAGGTCGTGGCACATATCTTGGTGCTGGCAAATAAATCTGCCATATAGATTGCTTTTCCAACCACGTCCGAACTATATCTTCAGAAATACCAGTTGCATTTGAAAGATGTTTAATAGCTGCTAGTCCTTTCCAATAACCACCCGGGCTATAGTATCGTAAACTTAGTTTAGCATCCATTGGACAGATATATATATACATTCTAAACTTTAACACGTAAAAAAAAAGAATGAAGACTTATCGAATCAACTAGTCCTTATTTTTATTTTTTAAGTAGATCTATAACCATTTACTGGCGACATAGCCAATAGCAAACATTCCACTACCTACATATATTAATTCACCCGTCTTCTGCGAGCTAGAAGGTTTATAGTAATCAGATAATTTAGGTTTGTTCATGTCCTCTCGACTTATTCGGTGTAGTCCTACGTTTACAGTATTGTATAGTTCACGGGACTTGTCCATATCGTGTAAATCTATAGAAATATAGCGTTGTAAACGGTCCTGTTCTCTTGTCCAGTCAGCTAAAATTGCTTGGTGCTTCTGGAATGCACTATAGTCTGCCTGATACTTTTCTATCGCCAGGTCATGTCTTTTTGTCTCAGCAGTTATTGCAGATGGATCGTTGCCAGCAATTGCCTTGGCTATATAACTTCCACCTACGAAGGCCGTTGCATTTAGTATTGCTCCGCCAAGTGCCGTTGCTAATGCTATGAGTGCCATCTAAAGACTCTTTGGAATTATTTCTTTCGACCGTCAATATATGTCTTAGCATAAATACTACCAGCCAATACTGCTGTCCACTTCACGTAATTTATAATCGATGACGATGGATCGCTTAGCATTGACTCTTTTGTTAATTTTTTTGATACGAACCCAATCCCAGCGGCGATTCCAGTTAATGTCGCGGCATCTTGTAATGTTTTCATCAACTCGTTCTTCTCTGCCATTTCTTACATAACATATATCCTACATATTTCTAGTCTTCAAATGGTATTACATCTACTCCATGTCTGACATGGTGCGTTGTGGTGGTGGTGGTGCTATTTGTCGTTCGGCAACACTTGGCATACAGCAGTTCTTGGCACGTTGTGAATTGTTGTATTGATAGTAAAGTCCTATTAATGCTACTCCTATTCCAACATGTGCGATCGTAATTTCATCGAACCATCCGTTGGATTTAGTCACCACTTCACATTCACGCGTTGCATCGCGATTTAACAATTCTCTAGCAAGTACCAATTCGCGATCTGATTCTATTTTATTTAGTCGTCTTGCTGCTGCTGATGCCTGTCCGGCGATTACGTTTTTTGGATTCTTTTCTTTAGGTGCAGTTATCTGGTCCGCCTCCACCATCTTGTTGAGATATTTGAGATATTGCTGGAGATATTTGAGATATTGCTGGAGATGTTTGAGATATATCGGTTATCTTCACGTCTTCAATATGAGATAGTTTAGTGGAATGACCACGTGGCCAGCCACATGTAACATGGCACTAGCTAGAGCAACGAATCGACCTGCTTTAAGTGACATCCTACCAACCTCAACACTGATCTCATTGCGAATTAATTGGTTTTCTTGTAGTTCCTTAATAAGTGCTTGCTGGTCATCTATAGTAACTAAGTGTGAAACTACGCGAGTAGCTAGACGCATCGTGCCATCGACTAAACTCTTTGTTATTTGTTGTCCTCGAACGGCCATGTACCTTCTATGTAATCTCTCTACATCTTTCTCATCTAATCTAGCAATATCTCCAAGAGATATATTTTCACCTAGATATTCCTTTGTGGTGCCTGTTACAGTTAATATGGACAATTCTTCCCGATGATCATCGTCATCTAACTTAGGTGGAGGACCTGTAACATCCTCATCCATGTATAGTTCTTCGATTTCTTTATCGTCCATGATGTATACTGCTTGGTGCTGGTAGCTCTAACATGACTATGAATGGATGACGTAAGCAAAAACACATATGACCGAATTTATGGGTCTGGAGTTCTGATCGTAACATCTTTTTCTCATTCGCATCTAGTGATCCTCCATAGTCATCAAATAGAACTTTCGCATCTATAGCCGACGCGGTGTGGAAAGATATTACAATTGCTACATTTTCTCGGAAGGGTTTGCAGATACTCGTAAGTTGTTGAGTGAGTACCCAAACAGAAATACCGATGTGTCTGGCAGAAAATGCCAATTCAACTAATTTGTCAGTCCTTCTTTTTACGTCTTTCGATGCAGCACAATCATCAAGTATCAATAGCGTATTGGTACCTTTCCAAATTTTGGAACAAACATTCAACGCAGAATTGATAGCACCCTGAGAGGGCGACATAACGGTGAAACTAGGATCCCGATGAGCAAATCCATGATAGGTTTTATTGTGTTTATATGTGGGACAAATTAGTACTACGTAGTCAAACTTACCGCGGAATGGTCCACGAAGTTGTTCTATGAGAAATGCCGTCTTTCCACAATTCGTGGGTCCGACTACTAAGGCATTGAATGGAATTTGATCTACGAGCATGTCCATCGTTAGTATGTAAAACTATGGATGGTTCCGTTCAATATATTGACCTGAGCATCTGACAAAACGTAGACGTGCATGTTAATAGTTCCACCACCTCCATTCCTGTGAACTCGGATGCTGATATTTTTCCCTCCACCTATTTGTGCCAATCCATCGCCATGAACATCCGGATCCTTTTCAGTTCGACAATCTACTAAGATCGCAAATCTATTATTATAAAACTTGCCAGTTGTCATAGATGTCATTTTCGGGTCGACGTCAGTAGATGTGCCAAACCATCCATTGACAGACTCCAAGAAATCTGGTGGAAGTATACCAGACGGGAAGAAGAAATTCGGAATTCCATTGACATCTACTTCTACCTTAGTAATGCCAGGATTGGTGAATGACTCACTATCTCGAGCACCTGGAGTATGAGGCGTTACAAATAGTAAAAGTAGTCCAGTAAGCGATCTTCGTGGTACCGTTAGATTCGTAGCTACTAAAGTATCTGATGCCTGATTAATTGGTACTGTAGTAAAATGTAAAGCGTGTTTGAAAAGGAAGGCAGCACCTGTAGAATATGCGTGCTCTGCTCGTCTGGCAAGTTTCTCATCCTCAATGACCTCGTATTCTAGTTGTATGTCACTGAGTTTATATGTGCCTACCTGGGCTGCGTCTGATCCAACCACTATATCGATGGCAGGTGCTAGAACCAAATCAAATGAAATAATGTTTTCTAGGGCATGTGGATATATAATTCCATGTTGCGTTAGAATGTCAACGTCTAACGGGATCCTATATTTCGATCCATACGCAGCTAGTATCGCTTTTTCTTCAGTCGAAGAGGTAGCTCCATTAGTCTTTGATCGAAGTTTGTTCATATTCTCTGATTGGATACCTTGTTGGATTCGAGAGTCTCTCTCTGGAGTAGGAAGATATAGATCGGTATATATTTGTAAGAGATCTGATCGGGCAAGATCTTCTATTACTTCCGTTCCAATTCTACATCTGCGATGAGAGACTAAACATCGACCAACGTTAGATACTACGCGATTGGTATTAAGTCTGCCAGATAATGTAACGTCGGCCAAAAGTGCAACACTACCAGGAACTAGGACGATGTTTTCTCCAAGTTTTGGAATGGCAACATAGAGTGTTTCTCCAGGGTTAGCAGATGATGGTGCAAAAGTTTGTCTATATAGGATTCGTCGAGCTTTGAGTCCATGTGGCTCTCTGTGAGTTTGTGCAGGAACTAACTTCGATGAGACCATATTGAATATAGTAAGATACGTAGTTATTGTTCAATATGGAAGAAGTCGACCCAGACGATGCGACTGAAGAGACTCAGCTAATTCCAGGAGGTGGGGACGATGGCGGTGGTGATGATGGATACGTATTTGGCCCAAACGCTACTGAGTGGTTACCTATGAAAACGCTAAATCAGTACGAAACTGGTGAGACCAACGAAGGCACGGAAGAGACATCGTTCATCGAAGGCGATACTCCTACACCCGCGGAAGTCGAACGTAAACTTATCGAAACGCAGATGGAAAGAGCAGATGAAAAGATAAAATCTAGGTTCCCCAATGTCAAGTACGATAAATTCACAGCTCCTGTAGATGATTATGATAGTGTCTGGGTAAAACTCAACCAGAAGAATGCCAAGGCTCACCTACTCTTCAAAACTGGAAAGGAGATTGCCCTCAACCCTAAGCTACCAAAGACCATAAAAGATGCCCTAGGACCCCCGGCTGAAAAGGTAATAGAACGAAAAGAAGGGAAGGTCGAAGTCCTCAAACAGAATAAGGCAGTAGCCGAGGCCGTTGTCAAAGATATTGATTCGACTGATGTGGAAAAAGTTGAAGCTCAGGAGCAAGTAGACACCGTCGAAGAAGAGATTCAAGGAGTCGAGCAAGAGATAGAGGAAATCAAAGAGCGCATGTCGCTTCGTGATAGGATCAAAGCTATTTTCAAGAAGTATGGGGTAACGGTGATTGGGATAATAGCTGCAACGGGTACTGTGATCGGTGTCATGCTTTCCAAGTTGGCTAATGTCGCCAAGGGCATTGCCAAAGCGTTAAAAGACGTAGCAGACAAGGTGAAGGATTCTCTACCTGCAGCGATTGGGGCAATTGTTAGCCTTTTGTTCAATATAGCGAGTAAGGTCTTGGGGGTTGTGGCAGATCATATTTGGATGTTAATAGTGGCTGTAGTAGTGTTCGTAGTGGAGGAATACAAGAAACGTTAACGAAATAACATCCATGCTACACCAACTGCAACGATCGCTACTACAACAAGATTTGTTTCATGTTGTGTATTAGTAGGTTTTTCCTTTGGTATGGGCTTTACATTTGGTACATGCGTCGTAGCGGGCTTTGTCTTTGGTAGGTGTCGCTTTTGGCTTGGTCCTTCCATTTGTGGAGTAAACGATTTTAAGTGCGAGCCATTAATAGAATTAACCCCCATACTCATCTCATCACCAGCCCTCTTGAGATTATTGTAATAGCCCACGATAATTTTGAAGTCTAGTGCCATATCTGATGGTAGAAGCCAGACTCCCGGAGCGAGCGCATAGTCTAAACGTCTGAAGGTATCCGTAATGGTATCCTGGAATCTTTTAACGCTAGTTGCAATGTCAGTATTCGCAATCATGTCCTCAAGCAGTTTGAGGAAAATATCTTGGCCCTCCTTTGCATGTCCAGAATTGCCAAGTATTGGACCTTTTACTTCTACCTGAGCGTTACACACACAAATCACATACGCTTCCATGCTCTGATCAACAACAACAACAACAACAACAACAACTTTATTTACACCTGGAGATTACAAGTTAGCTAAATTCGTTCGTTATTGAAATAGGTTAGGCATTGGTTACCTAGAGTAACTAAAAAGCTAATCTAGCTAGGTAACGCAAGTATTAGACAATTTGTATAAATATATGCAGTCGGAAAGAGGACAATTAAACATAGATAACGATGAGTACAAGTACAGACATCTAGAGCAGACTAATGGTTAATGAAAAGAGGTAAACGTGATATATGCAAACATTGTATACATAGAAGAATATATGAAAGGATTTACAGTCAAATAATCAAATTATCATTATTGAAATATATAAATTATACATCAGTAATCATTGTAATTAATATTATTATTATTTAAGGTAGGAGTCAATAAAGTCTGCTTTTAGTTTTTTTTTAAAGCTTTTTTTGTTAAGGGCTTTGTTTTGTTCATTTATGGAATTCCAAATAACAGCACCTTGAAACCTTAAGTTAAATTTGCCGTAATTAGTTCGAATTTTAGGACGCCCAGCCAATGTTAGCCCTGGGTGTACGTTGCCTACTTTTGGAATGAATTGCTTCCACTGCTCGGCTGCTTTTTCGTTCTCAATACGTGTCCTCCCAGCATCAAGCTCAGCATCGGAGTCTCCTCTTTCAAAGTCTGCGAGTTCTCGTGCGTCGTTCCAAGTTGGATTCGTATTCCATCTTTTATCACCTATCATCCACGTGGATGTAGTTCCCAGGCCTCCCAACCGCCCCTGTCGAAATCTAAAATCAGTGTCTTTTGGAATACCGAACTTATTGCAGAGCTTATCGTACATAGCTTTATTGTGGGGATTATCCCAAGCATTCCAAGTGGTGGTTCCTGGAAGTGAAGTACCCATCTCTTGGAGTATTTTACGTGTTGTGAAGTAAATATGGAACCGTAGGATGGAAACTATACGTTTTGGAAGGTCTTTAAACATATCGACCGAAATGCCACACCCCTCAGTGGCTAGGTATAAAGCAAAGTTGACCTGTTGTGGCCAGAAATCACTATTGGGACCTCGGAGCCATCTATGGATATCTGCAGTATTACCTCCTTTGGGTCCACCTCCTGCTCCACCACCATAAAGCACAACGAGATCTTCAAAGATGTTTGGTACTTTCGCTACGAAGTATTCATTCTCTGTGACGTAGATGTCAAGTTTGTGAATCTGGAATTGTTCGTCCCATAAATCAGATGACCATTCTGGTGGGAGACGCATTTTATGGCCCCCACTCGCCAGCAAAAGCACGCTTGGGAAACCCTTCTTTACATCCAAAAGCACATCATTAATACGTTTTCGAATAGCTCCGGATAGCTTGGAGACATCATCGCCATAAACCACATAGCTAGAATCTCCATCTCGAAATAAAATGCTAGTCGAATATTTGCCTGGACCATCTATGTCAGTAACTGCAAAGAACTGGTTAAAATCTGCATGTGGATATCTTTTCTTGAACTTCTCGAATAAATCGGCATTCAGTGTTGCGATCTTTTTATCTTCTTGTGGGAAGCTAGAGGCCTTACCAAGTGCGACATCAATACGTTTTTGTACGTCGGGCTTGTTGTGGTAACCACTCACGCCATAGGCTACGCGTTCTTCCCCATTGTCTAAGAATATGACATACGAAAAGCTCTTCCCATCGAACTCGGATGCTCGAGTGGTAAATTGAGAATAGTCAGCATGTGGATATTTCGTCTTGAACCTAATCCATACGGGGGTGTCCTTCTGTACAAATGGCATCGTATTGAAGCTATACATACATACGTATATATCGAATTATGTTTAATATGGTTATCTTAAATGTCACCACCACATCGGCTGACCATGCATACTGTCTACTTCGATCAACCTATTCTTATCAATAATATTTCGCTAGTTGAGGTCACTATTGAGAATAGTTGGTGGAATCTAAAAGAGAAGGCTTCGTTCTGGTGGGGCGTCGAGGGTGATCTGCTGATCCCATACGAAATCGATCCGGGGTCTTATAATATGCATTCACTCGTGGATCAATTAAAATCTGCAATTGATGCTGGCATCATAAATATTTCGACCATAATCAGTAAAAAGGGTCGTATCCTAGAAGTAAAGAAACCAATCCTGTTAAGTAAAAATCTCTGCGAACTATTGGGTATCGATGAAAATGAAGAGTTGGGGGGAGCTATATCACTAAAAGTGGGGAAATACGATATGGCGATCGAAGATATCCATACAATGTATGTCCACTGCGATGTGGTGGATTCCAGATTCTCACTTCTAGAAGGAAAGCGATCAAACGTTATGTCTAGCTTAAAAGTACGAGGCAACTGGTTCAACGAAATAACGTATTCTGCAACGATCCTACTTCCAGTCCGAGCTCTAGGTACGATACGAAATAGCCTTCGCCTGACAATTCGTGATGATAAAGGAAATGTGATAGACTTTCGTGGTCGACCCATACGATACATATTGAATATTGAGTAAATCATATGTATAACATGCGATGGACGGCGATTCAATTCAAACGTTTCCAACAGCACCGGATATCTATCCATCAGGAGCTATAAAGGAACTTAGCGATAATAGATCGAGCTTTAGACTGAAGAAAGTATGTGATACGCTTGCCGAACTCGAACAACAGGCAAAGCACTACGAAGTCGTTCGTAAAAAATATTCCCGAGTGCGTGGTATTGTTCACGGGGTTGCTGTGGCCACATGTAGCTTGAGTGGTGCATTATCCGCTACGGCGTTAGGTTTAACATTTACGGAAATTGGGATACCTGTGGGTATTCCTCTAGGATCCGTGGGATTCCTTTGTGCTGTCATTTCGTCTTTGATGGCTGTCGCTAGTAAGAAACTTGGCGTTCGCGTCTCGAAGCATGAAAAGACCGTTATGTTGGCAAAAGCTAAGGCCAATTCCGTGGAAGCCAAAGTCTCAAAAGCTCTAGACGATTGTAACATTTCAGAAGCCGAGTTCGGAAGTATAATTGGCGAGAAATCGAAATACGAATCGCTTAAGCTTGAAATACGACAAAGAAATAGGGAAGAAAGAGGGTCAAAAAATGTAGAAGAACTTCGATCCGAGATCCGAAAGGAGATGATGGCAAAACTTGGCAGTCCAATGGGGTAAGAATAGATATCTCCTACGAAAGAAACCCACGTGGATTTTATTTTAACTTTACGAAAATCTTCGTATAAATTAATTCCGACAAGTTGTTTTATTGACCCAACTTATTATCACATTAAACAGCAATTAGAGATAAACTAGTATGAGGTGTATATCACACGATGGCTGAGATAATAACTTGTATTTGGTTGATGCGAGGAAAGGACACGAAATGTGTAAGGAAGCGTTCTAAAATATCAGAGTACTGTGCCCAACACAATTTTCAGATACTAAGAGGGGGTGCCTTATTCGTTCCATGTTCTAAGTGTGGTCGTGGTTGTCGTACTAGTTACGGACTTTGTACGAGGTGTGGTGGGCCACAACGCCGTATCATTCGCGAGAAGAAATACCATGATTTGATATGCAAAACCAAGGATTGCTTCTCGAATGTATTGGCAGAATTGAAGGACCATAAGGTGGAATTGAAGGACCATAGGATTCCTAGAGATAATGTGGATGAGTTGACGGTGAAATTGGAGGGCTGTAAGATTCCTAGAGATGATGTTGTGTGCTTATTAGAAGAGTTGGAGTAATTAGAAATAGCAATACAAAAAAAGAATAAAGAGAGATGAAATGTCAGTTTCTCTTCATTCTTTTTTTGTCTAAATTACAACATCTATAGATAATAGGGTGTTGAAATACGATGAATGAGTCAACGAATGGACAACGAATGCATGGCTCTAAATATTTAGTATTCAGCAGCAGGGGAAAGAACGACACTGGGGTTGTCCAGATGTTGATGTAATAAAAACAAGGAAAATAAATTAACACTAAGATAGTGCGGCCGGCCCCCCCTGCTGCTGCTTATGTTGTTGAAAGTCAATATGAACACCGACTGTTGGGCTCCTATTATCCAACTTTTTAATAGTTTTAAGTGGTTACCATTTTATGAAGAAGCTAAATTTGCTAAATGCTGCTTAGCATATAAACGTTTAAAAGACCAAGTGCCTATTTATATCGAGGACATGCTAAAGCTTAACAGCGAACGGCACACACGTAACACTCGATACAGTAATCTTAAAGGGATACCCGAGCACGCTTGGCACAAATGACCCTAAAATCTATCACTTTGCTATATTTTCAAAAGTTTCCAACATAGAAGATTGAATTTTTGTGGGATGATGAAGACCGACGACCTAAACAAAATCCGATGATTTGATCTACCGTAGACATCTTGATGACGTCACAGTTACGTCATGTATCCATTTATAATAGGTTTCTCGATGTTTTCAATTACCTTGAACATCAGTAAATTTTATTTTTTCGAATTCCCATCATGTCGACAACAAAGAAACCGAAAACCCGAGTTCGATTGGTTAAGAGGGAGAAACGTTATTAAATTTTGAATTTTGGCAATTTTCCCGCCAAAATTTGGCGGGAAATATTCAACACAGAACCATTTACAAAATAACTTCTTCATTCATCTTTTAGAGTTTAAAATATTTGTTTACAACAATCTAGCAATCAAAAGAGTAAATCGGTACCCACAACCGTATGTTTTTAGAATTTTCGATTTTTGAGAGGAAATACTTTAAAATGCCCAGTGAAAAAGAGGAAACGTCATTATGACGTCATATATTTTTGAAAACGTCTTTTAAAAATAACTATTCAAGTATTTTTCGGGTTTTAAAGAGGAACTGTACTTACTGTACACTGAATAGCCGCAATATGGTCTTTTTTATGTTTATTCAATGTAGAAAGCATGACTGATGTCAGACCCATGACGTCAGAAAATGTGACGTCACAGGAAACTTCAGTTCTTAATAACTCAGCAAATATTTATCGTAGAGACTTTAAAATTGCGGCAATCAAAAACACATATTTATGTTGTTGTGATAACATGCTTTATTTCAAACGTATAGGTAACGCAGAATTTGACCTTAAAAGGAGTCGTTCGTTATGACGTCACACCAACGTCAATATACAAACGTGTTTGATCCTAAAGACGTTATTTCATTTTAATATTAACATACGAAAATTTCGTTAAATTTGACAGCGAATTAAACAAGATGTGCTGGTTTATATGTTTTTGGCTCGCTTTTAGTGATCGATTTTGAGGTAACTTATGCCCGGCGTGGAGTGAAAAACACATTTAGGCTCAAAAGCATCTTTCAGATGTACTTTGTTCAGAAAATTTATTAAAATTTGATAAAACGTTTTCAGAGTTGAGAACGAGACCGTCAAAGACAATTTCAGAGCAATTTCGTACTAGGACAAAAATATGATGAAGACGAGTTCAGAAGACTGGGAGGACGAGGAAAAGCATGTGGAAGGCGAGAATATCAGACGAACAGCAAAAGGGGACTACCGAGCTAGTGCTATAAAGATTCGCTGTGTGTGATTTTGTATGGAACTTGTCAGCCTTAAACACAAGACTAAAGGTAGATTATTACAATATTGATATCGGCATAGCAATCGAAACTTGTTTAATTTGACCCAGAGAGATAATCAGGGTGTAGCAAGCCACATAATTTTAATTTCGTTTACCTAACTGATGTGTTGTGAAACAGCGGGCGCGCGTCAAGTTCCACCACAATTGCACAATTGATCGCGGGCTTGATCGCGCCAATGCTTTCACACAATTTAATAAGGGAATGGAATTATTTTTGCAATAAAATTGCTCCGAGTGTCTCGTTCTTGTGTCATTGCATTTATTCTGCTATGTTGGGCTAGTTATGATCGGTTTTTATAGGGAGGTTTTAACTTTTCAGGTGTTTCGTTTCAGTTGCACAAAGCCATGCAGTCAATACAGATCGAACCGGATAACACGCAAATTATATAGCTCCAATAATACATAAGTTTCGAAAGCAATGCCAATATCAATATTGACATAATCTACCTTAGTCTTGCGTTTAAGGCTGACAAGTTCCATACAAAAACACATAGCGAATCTTTACATCATAGGACAACACCAGTTTTGTACTAGCTCGGTAGTCGCCTTTGCTGTTCGTCTGATATTCTCGCCTTCCACGTGACACGCTTTTATTCGTCCTCCCAGTCTTCTGAACTTCTCTCACAATATCGTCTTCATCATATTTTTGTTCTAGTACGAAATTGCTCTGCCATATCGATGAAAATCTACTCTAATTCCGAGCGTGTGGAAATTCTACAAAGAAAACAAGTCGCCACAAGTTAGCCGGAAGACTCCGGTGGGACGAAGTGACGTAAAAAACGTCACAGGAATTAATGTCAACAAAATGGCGGCGCCCAGGTCTTCGCGGGGCCAACTTTGAGGGTGTCGTTCTCAACTCTGAAAAAGTTTTATCAAATTTTAATACGTTTTCTGAACAAAGTACATCTGAAAGATGGTTTTGAGCCCAAATGTGTTTTTCACTCGGGTATCCCTTTAACTTAGTTTGTCCAAAGTTTACTCCCAAGACTGAAGGTGGGCGTACTTTTACGGTACTGAACAACTTACCAAGTATGGAACAGTTTATCTTTAGAAAGTAGAAATATTAACTGCATGTTATGCTACATTTAGAAGCTATTATTGGAACGGGTTATTTAAGGGACCAGTTTTTAAATAGTTGTTAGTTTAAGTGTGACCATTGTTATTCGATTTTATCAACTTTTTATCATGTACTATTTTGTTGTTAGGGTTTCAATTTGAATTTTAAACAATTGTTTTGGTAATCATAATTATATATTTTTAAAGTTTTTCATCTATGATCCAAGTATTTCAGTATATTGTTAATATTCTGTTGTAATAAGTATATTTATATAATTTATTAGCTATAGAGGGCCACAGGTTTGTTAGTTTTTAACTATTATGTGCTACCCTCATGAAATAAAGACTTTATTATTATTATTATTATAAACAGTTTTTTACACTTATCAGCATTCAGTTGGAGCTTGTTATCTGAAGACCAGCCTTCAACGTCAGCAACCGCACACTGCACTTGACTGCGGGCTCCCCTGAGCACCACGTGCACACATTAGGAACCTTGAGATCGGGGTTCAACCATCTCGATGGTAGTTCAGATCTTTACTATCATAGGTCAATACTTCAGACAAATTATAGCCTTCAGAAGAGTCTTCTTCACTATAAATTGGGCAAGTGTTTTGATCTAATGCCAATTCATTATACAAAAAAAAGCCACTTCCCGTTACATTATCTCAATAGTCACCATTTTCATTTGTTTCAGTTTACCAAATACTTCCTTCCGGTCGCCGGCACAATATTTTCGCGCCATGAGATTGCAATCGTGCGTGCTCGCACTTGCTTCAGCTACTTCCGGTTACTAAACATAGATTTTATTAGAAATTTTCATTGCACACTGCGCACTACATAATTTCCTCTCTTACTTATGTTCTCTTGGATTTGGTAAACAAATACTTCGTTTCCCGCCTTTAGCTAGCAGATGGCGCGAGCGACACATCACGCCATCATCTGTCACGATGTGATCACGTGGAGGGATACATTAAAATTGTATCACACGCGGGATACATTGAATTTTGACCCCGGATCAGCCAATGAGTGTGTGTGTTGTATCTGGAAAACGTATGGCTGTGTAATAATTTGAGAAAGTACCCTACCTGGAACTTATTCCAAACGCTGTGACAAGCGCATCACTCATCCCTAACATGAACTTGAACGGATTCTTTCTCGTCATGACAAAATACATGAGAGGCAGTACAACAAGGCCGTGCAGAAGAATTGTAGAGATTACCGTAACCATGAAAAGGCCAACCATCTCCAATGTGCCAAGAATGTCACCCATCTCACCCACTTTCGCTGCCACAATGCTACAGATACCCAACGGCGACAACCTGTAGGGGAGGGGAAGGAAATTATTTCAAAATACAAAATGGACGTACCTTAGGTATCAAGCTACATTGTCAGTCTTTGTAAGGTTAAGCGCTACCCCGGAGTTAAATTGCTAACCCGAGATTAAACTGTACAATGACATATTTTGCGCTATCCTAGGGATAAAGTTAAGTGATGTTACACGAAACGATTTTTAACGGCGAAAAGTCAACATAGTGTAACATGGCGCGCTGGACGATTTTTAACGCAATCTTCGTTGCGGCAACATGTTGCAAGTTTTTGAATTATCTTCAAAAACCTGCAACACTGCTGTCCGAATTTTGTTGAAGTTGCTTCGTGTAACACCCTCGCCGTTGACTTTTCGCGCAACGTCGTCCCAGAAACCTGTTCGCTACGCCCACAGAAACGAGGCTACGTCAACAAACAAAGACTCACTCGTTCGCCATGTTTTTAAACGAGGATTTCGGAGTAGGAGCCTAGGTGCTAGCTAGAAGTTACGCTAAAAATTGTCTCGTTTGCCGCATCAATGTTGCGCTAAAGGCTGTCTCATGTAACACGGCTGCATTACAAATCGTCGTTAAAATTCGTCTCGTGTAGCATCAACTTTACCCTTACTTCGAATAGCCAGGCCCTGGGCTGCATAGACTTTCTCAAAGTCCTTCTTAGCCCCCCGCACGAAGGACTTTTCCCACTTGCAGCGCGCCAAATTTACCGGTTGATTTTTTAACCGGAGGCGTGGCTTATGACGTACTACGATTTGCCCAAGCACAAAGCGTCAATTCTTCAGGCATTGTATGTTGACGTGTCAAGTCACTCGACCGTGGATGTGGTATTTACAATTTGATTGTACTCAGAAAGAGTTTGTCAAAGGCGCGAAATGTAAGCTCCGCCCCTGAAACGTGTTTTCGCGCTAAAACATAATCCCCCTTCAATTTCCTGCAAGTGAAACAAGTCGAACTCGCCTCTCCCTTCAATTCTCGCGCTCGATTTTTGACCCAGTAATCGCTTACCCAGCGACTCAGCGAGTTCGACTTGGAGCAAATCTATGGGCTGGATATCTTGCATCCCCCAATCCCCTAATCGCTTTATACGTACGTACGTATGTACCGTCACTCACCACATGATTATCATAACAATCTTCATCACAATGTCATTGAGCACCATGAAGAACCCTCTGACAGGTTCACCCTTCTCTCCTAACCGACTCAGCACAACCCCGAATACCACACAGAACATAGCTATGCCAAGGATGTTCATCCCGGAGGAGCCCTGAGTACCATTCGGAATGACTTTACTAGGTGCGTAGATCGTTTTTGTTACCATGGTGATATTATGGGTCCCATTATTGAACACCTTGGTGATGATGTCATATGATGACGTCACGTTTTGAGTGGTGTTGTAAGAGTCATACTTTCCAGGATCCGAGGAGTATTTTGTTTTGTACTGTGGAAACAAAAAACAGGTTGGTTTTAATTTCATTTTGATTTAATAGTTTTGATGTGTTAATGACCTTTTTTAATAATAATAATAAATACTACTACTAGTACTACTACTAGTACTATACTACTAGTACTGCAACTAATACTACTAGTACTAGTACTACTATTACACTACTACTACTAGAGTGATTTCACAAAACCCGTGAAATAGAGATTACACAATTTGACATTATTAGATGTTAATTTCTTCGTTTTGTTTTGTTAGATTTTGTTTCACGGGTTTAGTAAAATCACTCTACTACCACTACCACTAATCTATTAATTAATATTGCGCAGATTACATAACCAATGATCAAATGCGCATTACATTACAATCTAATAGAGCTTTCCCAGAACCACCACTTTAAAAAATGTTGTGACGTAGACATAGTACCTATCTTGTTATCCGTAACACAACAAGTTGATAACAATTTTGGTTTGCAGTAGAGCGATCAATAGACGAGCAGTAATTATTATCTGAAGATCTAGCTATGGTTTCCGCAGAAATTTGAGTATGTCTGAAGTTCAAGTTTTGATGAGCGCAAATTAATTAGAACTTGGCATTGAACTGGATATCGTGTTGGGCCAAGTTATTGCATAGTCGAAATTACATGGTGAAAGAGCTTTGATTTAACGTAGCTAGTTATGAAAGTTCTTCAAAGCGTTAATGCCAATTTCTACATGACTGCTGAGTCTGTGTCGAAATATTTTAGCTTTATGTCTGAGTTGTAAATTAGGCACGAGTAACGTGAGTCTTCCATAGGAAAGCAGGATAGTATAAATCGCGTTGCGCAGCCAAATTGCTAATTAATAAAGTTTTTGTATAGGCATGTTTTGGTTAGCGCTCGAAACGTCAGCTGCTACTCGCTTTCCACGGCGGTTAGCATACCTCAATCTACTTTAGTTGGTTATATACCAGTAACTAAATAAGTCTTTAGCTGACGCTAGTCTTAACAGAGTCAAGGAGGCGTAGTTCCTTTCAATTGGCAGAGAGTTCCATAGTTTTGGTGCGGCAACACCACATCGCCTATATCCCCCAGTTTTGACTTGGTTCTAACGGTAGGGATACTAAGAACAAGAATATTAGATGATCTGAGATTATAAGATGAAGACTTAACATTCATTAAGTTACTGAGATATACTGGAGCTAATACATGAATTGCCTTATAAGTACGTAATTAAGAAAACTTTGACTTGTGATCTTATTGGGAGCCAGTGCAAATATAAGCGCATAAAAGCGCAGTTACATGAGAGTACCTAGGTGCCCTGCAAACAAGCCTAGCGGATGTATTAAGGATACGCTGTAGCTTATTCAGTTGACAATCTACTTCTACTACTGCTACTGCTGCTGCTGCTGCTACTACTACTACTGGTGGTCACTGCCAGAAATTTGTTTACGTCTTAGTGGAGGCCTACGATTTAACGTCCTGATCCGAGAAGACGCGAAGGTCTAACTTTTTAGTTGCAGATGTCAGAGTTAAGGAACCTTCTACTCAGTTATTTTAAGACCCTGAGTGGTGGTACGGCCGGGGTTTGAACCCGCGACCTCCCGCACGACAGACCGGAGCTTAACCACTGAGCTAACCGGGAGAGTGTTGTCGTCGTCGTCGTTGTTTTGTTACTCACCTGGGTGATGCAGGCTGCAACGATGTTATTTGGGAAGACGCTCCTGTGTTGAGAATAACAACAGCCAGCTTAATATGGCTGAAGGAATAAATGAACTAAAATACCTCTTCATATATATTATTACAGAGGGAGGGGTCGGGAAGGAAACCGCTGGATATATGCAGTGCCCAGCGTGCATGCACGAGCCCATGATTGTGTAACATCTTGGCAAAAGTTGCCTTTTATGGTCAACTGAAATGCGATATCTCACCTACGGAAGTCTAGAAGGGCCAACCGAATTGCAAATCCAGTTTAGAAACCATTTTATAACATGCAAACTTTATTTTACGCCTACAAACGTAATTGTAGCAATACGAACTTTGCATGCGACTTAAAATACTTTATGAAAACCACGTAACTGCGGTTTAACAACTTATAAGGAAAGAAGTTCACAAGAGAAAAGACTACTGGAACGCTATGAAACACACCTAACGAGACACACGACGCGCCAACCATAGTTAGGTGTAGTAAAATCGCTTTTGTCGACTTTTCAAATGCATTTCGTCATAATTAGTGTTTATAAAATTCACACAAAACACTTTTCCAGCACTAAAAGAAAGCCTGGGATTCCTGATAATTCAGTTTCTTCGCCGTCACAAACCCGATCACATACAGCTATTTTAAAAAAGAGTTTTCCCGCTCAAACGACAAGCGACATTCCCAGACCGAAATTGTTGTGATTATAACCGCCCAGCTGTGCGAAATGGATAAACTATGGCGTAATTCCTATAAATATTATATTTCAGCCAATCAGAGCTCAGCTTTACTATCAATACAATACAGGGCGGTATTTCATGGCTAGATCAAGCCAATCAAAATACAGGAAATTTGGTGCCCTTTCTTTATCAGCCAATAAGAATTCTAGATTTTGAATACACTTAGCACTTAGAGCTCCAGGTTATTACTATGTTAATCAGCTGATACACTTCTAATGCAATGGAGTACTTAATATATACATCTATTTCAAAAAGGTTGTCCAACGACAAGCACGGTGGGCATAAATGACACCAAACTCGTTGCATGGCACTACACAACACACGCTATGACGTAGCTAGCGTCTAGTACGCATGCTCACATCTTATTACCGGTAGAGTGGCAACCATGTACAGCTGTTTCGTCCTTGTTAGGACTCATCAGCATGGCATAGCCCCCAAGACCGTCAGCCTCACTTTAGATCATAGGCCTCAGAATCTGGTTAGTCCTAACAAGGACGAAACAGCTGTACATGGTTGCCACTCTACCGGTAATAAGATGTGAGCATGCGTACTAGACGCTAGCTACGTCATAGCGTGTGTTGTGTAGTGCCATGCAACGAGTTTGGTATTATAATTTCGGATTTGGCCGTGCCATTTCCATTTTGCACTACTAGATCCTCTTCGGAGAGATCCACATTGCTATAGCGCTTGTTCACATCTCTAGCTCCCACACGTGTAGCGTGGTGGCTGGGGTTTAAAGCAGCTTTCGAGCTCGCCGCTAGAGTAACCAGATTCTGAGGCCTATGATCTAAAGTGAGGCTGACGGTCTTGGGGGCTATGCCATGCTGATGAGTCCTAACAAGGACGAAACAGCTGTACATGGTTGCCACTCTACCGGTAATAAGATGTGAGCATGCGTACTAGACGCTAGCTACGTCATAGCGTGTGTTGTGTAGTGCCATGCAACGAGTTTGGTGTCATTTATGCCCACCGTGCTTGTCGTTGGACAACCTTTTTGAAATAGATGTATATATTAAGTACTCCATTGCATTAGAAGTGTATCAGCTGATTAACATAGTAATAACCTGGAGCTCTAAGTGCTACTCAAACATTTTCTTGTCGGTTGTTTTGAGGGGTTTATCTATCAGAGCAAACACCGCCATCTATAATTGCCAACAATAAACACTATAGATAATTGCGTATTGAGATGGGATTAGTTTCTGAAATTAAAATGAACCCTATCCATAAAGAGAGCATTATTAGCTAAGTATGTTATTTCACCTTTCAGATGATTATCATGAGAACGACGTTAGTCAGTCCACATTTAGCTTATTTGGTAAAACGAATATCACCATTTCTCAAAACACGCCATAGTATGAAATAGTGAGAAATTTGATAGTGGGGAATTAAATTGCTACAAAGATATTAGCTTTTAAATACAAGAAAATATTGAAAACGAGGCTAGCCAGTCCACATATAGTTCTGGCTATATAAATCTCTGTAAATTTAGATCTCAATATCTTAGCACGATTTTATATTATCACAACCAAACTTCTCAGGGTCACTACTCTTGGTGTACTCTTTAATATGAAAGCATTCAAAATGAACAACGGAACTACATTCTATTTTTAGGAAATCGCCATTATTGCATACGGTCCATCGCGCAGAATGGCGCGACACATCCGGGCATTTTATTAGATGCAGGAGCGCTAAATTCAAAGCCTACACAATGAATAACGATGCAGATAACAGAGGAATTGGACTAAAAGGCTTAAGTGAACTAGACGTTTTGCTTATTTATGGTTAAATGAAATTTGCTAGAGCTTAGGTACTACCTGGCTTTTGAAGAAGAGATATCAATGAACAATTTCCACCCAATTTCAACCTATTTGAGTGAGTATAAGCATTATCGGTTTGACCATGAATTTTGGGTTTTTTAACTGTTTCTACAGTGGAATATTCACTTTAGCTCACTTTGAGGCCAATTTTCTCGCTAACAATCGTATTTCCTACTTAGGTACCACCTGGAAAAGTTAGTTTAGTATGTTACTTACTACCGGCCGTGTTTTCATAGTAATCTGACCAGTATTAGTATTATCGAAATCAATATTTCCAAGCCATGTCTTAAAACCTCGAATTCGCCTCCTGTTTTGAAGTTTGAATATTCCCGCGGGACTTCTCTTGGGCTCTCTAGCTCCTCCTTCACGAACAATAGCACACCCGCCGCATGATTAGCCATTGAAATTGACACGGAACCAAAGCTCAAAATTATTGTTAAAATAACACTTGCGCGTCATGAGCAAATCTTGAACTTACGTTTAAATTAGTTCAAGCTCCAAAATGAGACGTAACTCATGTTCGTACGTACTCCAGAAGTATTTAAAAGCTAAAAAAATCGCCCAGCCGAGTTGGCGGCAAAGTACTTTCAAACTGAAGCTGAGTAAAGGCAACCGCGACAAAACAAACTTAGTGAGCATTAAATAAAAACTATAAACTTAGCGCGTCAAAAGCAAATTATAACGTTGTATTCAGAATAATCCAAGCTTCAAATTGAGACGTTGGTTATGTTCGTACGTGCTCTACAAGTACTTAAACGCTAAAAAAGTCTCCCCGGCTGAGTTGGCGGCAAAGTCCATTCAGTCTAAAGCTGAGTAAAGGCAAACGCGACAAAACAAATCTTAGAGAGCATTAAATAAAAACTATAAACTTAGCGCGTCAAAAGAAAATCATAACGTTGTATTCAGAATAATTCAAGCTTCAAATTAAGACGTTGCTCATGTTCGTACGTGCTCTAGAAGTATTTAAAAGCTAAAAACATCGCACCGGCGATCTCAAAGTTATAACTTTCTTCGTTTTATACGATTCATAGCAAAAAAAGTAAACCAACACGATTATTTAATTTCTCAGAGAAAACTAAGCGGCGATTCGAATCATGGATTTAACCCAAAACATTTACAAAGACAAGGTATCTTAAACTTTGAATTGATAAGTTTTAAGTCTGTATCTGTGTAATTGGCCCACCAAGGAAATAACAAGATCGAACAGACGAAAGGCTTTGCTTTTGAACTTTAGGGCGGTAATAACAACGTTAGTTAGTGTGATGACCTTCTTTAACGAGATTTGGGAGTCCACTATTCCCATGAAGCGAGCAGTTGACATTGATTGACCTGTGTTTCATGTGATGTGGGAGTAGAGTATTCCCAAACCGATTTGTCAAAAGCCAATCACAATCGCTTTCCCGCAGAATAATTAGCAATGTTATAATTATTCCGGCCTCACTTTAACCTCTCGGCCGTAAGTACATGTCGCCGAGGACAATAGAATTCTGCGCGATGCTATGAAATTGTCAAAATGTCTGAAAAATATTAATCGTATCCCACAAATGGAAGATCCTAAGAATGAGCGACTTCATTGGCTAACAGATGAGCTCCGCGTGCGTTCTTTCCTTCTAATATTCCAACTTCGTGTACAGTACATCATCCTAGCATGTGATTGGCTAATGACAGTGTACAGTACATCATCCTAGCATGTGATTGGCTAATGACAGTGTACAGTACATCATCCTACAATCGTTGCCAAAATGCTTGGACCGATAACAGTATTTCTTTGAATTTGAATAAATTCTTATCACCTGGACTGGTCCTTTGTCCCCTCCCCCGTTTCAATGTTGTTCCAGGCATTGTGAAAAGTGGTTTTCACCTTCATGTGCATGATATCAGCTGTCCAAAATTCCTCCCAACATTGAAACAGGGGGGATGGGGGACATGATATATTATAAAATCCCTAAAAGTATCCAAAAATCCTCTAAGAGATCTTTCGGTCCAAGGTATTTTGGCAATGATTGTCCGAGAGCAGAACAATGATAAATAATGCTCAAAGTGACAAATGCAGCCGACGAAATTAAACCAACATGTGCTACAATACTACAAACCATGTAACAATGCTACTGGCTGGTAGATACCCTCTGATGCATGACTGCTCTGACGTCATAATTTATTTAAAACCGTGTCTCAACAATGAAGGGTGTATTCTAACGCCAAATTATAATGCAAATGATATAATTTTATTGAAATCAGTGTTTAAGAATGGAAAATCTCAAATAATTGTGTATTGTAAATGTAATATTTATTTAATACGGGTACCAATTATATTAAAAGTATCGTCCCACCCACTATTACTAAGCCATTAGAAAAAAAATCATGCAGTGGTTGAATAGCGCGGGCTTCCTTTGTTGCACCACGAGAAGCCATTTAACTGTCACTAATGTAGACGGTCACAACATGGCGGCTAGTTTAGAAACTGCTTGTCAGCGCATGGTCTATTTAGTAACTTATAGCCGAGCTAATTTGATTTTATTTGATTCGAGACAAGTTTTTGCTGATGCTGTTCTGGAAGCATGGAACAAAGTTACAGACTGCAACGTGGCTCAGTGGGTTGTTGCAAAAGAAAAGCATGCTAGTGAGTCCATTCAGAACCAAAGCCAGTACCATTATCATATGGCCTTAAAGCTGGATAAGAAGTCTCGCTGGCTAAGAGTTAGAAATTACCTGGAAACTACTAGAGGCATTAAAGTGAACTTTAGTGACTGTCATCCGAATTACTACAGTGCCTACAGATATGTAACCAAAGAGGACAAAGAGAGTCTGCACTCGCCTGGCCACCCAGAATTACGCGACTGTTTACCACCGCGAACAACCGCTGCTTCGCAGAAAAGGAAGAGCAACAGAGCCAGAGGGAAGAAGACCACAGCAAAGAGAAAGCGCAGTGAAAGGCTTAGCGTTTTTCAAGTCACTGAAATAATAAGGCAACAAGGTATAAATACACGTCAAGAACTGCTGGCTTTGGCTGAGAAGCAAAAACGAGAAGGCAAGATAAATTTAGTGGAATTCATTGCAAACCGCGGTTATAAAATTGTGAATGAAGCTTTATCTCTGGCAAAAGAATTTACAGAAGCCGAATCAGCCCAAGAGAGGTCTAAAAAATCCCGCATACAACTCCTGAGAGAGCAGCTAGATAAAGCATGTGTAGAGGGATGCGATAGGAAGTGGCTACAATTAGCACTACAACTGCTAAACAAGAACGGTATTGATGTTTCTTCCTATTGTAACGCCATTTATCAGGCTTTAAAGCTCGGCCGTGGAAAGTATCGCAACATCTACATCCACGGGCTCACAAACTGTGGCAAAACGTTTATGATAGCGCCACTGAAATCTATCTATAAAGCATTTTTCAACCCAGCATCTGGGAGTTTCGCATGGGTTGGGGCTGAGAAAGCCGAAATTATCATTCTCAATGACTTCCGCTGGAGTCCGTCGATCATTGCGTGGTCAGACTTCTTACAAATGCTTGAAGGGGACACTATGCACTTAGCTGCACCTAAGAACTTTATGCCGCAAGATATTGTCTTCGAAAGAGATACCCCATTTTTTGCCACCGCAGATGCACCGCTCGTACTTATTAAGGGCGGAAGCATCGACCAAAGCAACACAGAAATGATGCAAGTTCGGTGGAGATGTTTTCAGTTCTGGTGGCAAGTCCCAGAAGAGGAGCAGGTGGAAACAAAGCCTTGTTGCCGCTGTTTCGCCCAATTCATTCTATCTCACAAGACGGACGATCCCGTAGTTTGAAGTCTCGTCACTAGAATGTATAGCGCGAGAAAACAAACGAACTAGCCGTTGCGCGCTACGCATGTATATTTTATGTGAACGTGCGGAGTGTTTTTTGTAGGTGGAAATCAGATATGACTGAATATATTTTGTTTACCATATAGGACTTATTAATATACATATATGTACTTTCAGATAATATTTTCCTTTGTCTAGGTATATCTTTTACATGTAATCAAGTTACAGTGTAGATTCATTGTAGTTGCAATACGTTTTTTTGGGATTCCTGTGGCCACAGGAACCCCAAAAGACGTATTGTAACTTCTTTTGCTTATTCTTCTTTTGTTTGGTATAAATTTACGTCAAGCATGTTACATTTGAACATGTATTACTGCTTCAAACAATACGATGGAGTTTAGTACCTACGATTCTTAGAAAAACCTAGTGTCTATATTTTTGTAAAACTTTACGATTTTCACAGGATTCTTGAACGGTTCTCATTAGAAAAAAGTAAAATTAGCCCAAGTTCTCACTTCAGAAAAACCCTGCAAAGGCTTGATTTACATGGATCAATCCTAGTAGCTACTGTGCCATCCAACTTCACCAGCCTTCGTTCCTGTTCTTCCTATTTTTATTACGGTTCTCAGTAAACACCACAATAAAATATATTTGTTTATTTATTTATTTAATTATCCTTAATAGTGAGAACCGTTGTATTTTTTTTCAAATTGCGGTTAATGAACGAGTTTTTCTTTACCGATGCTTTGGTATGGAGGAATTGTCATTATCAGGGCAAACGACATTCACGAAAGTATCTTGGGCTTTGTTAAATAATTGTTTTTTCAAGTGAGAACCGTTTGTGAGAACCGTTGTGAACCGATGAAAATGGTTATCAGATAATGCTTTCTAAAACTAAAACGATAGCAGGCAGTACTTAACATACCCTGGATTCTTTATTACTGATAGTTAATTGTAGTACAAACAATGTATACTTAGTTCTTTCACTCTAATATTTTGTTCTACATCCCTTAGCCTTTATTATTGCGTCCATCCGCTTCGGCATATTATCGATTGTTCTATCTATTAACCTTTTATCGAGCGAGAATAATGTTTCTTTAACGCGTTCTTTGTACTGTACAAATGATTCCTTCTTAATGTGATTAGTGACAGCATCTGAAGCAAGTTGCTTCTTAACTATATGAAAAATGTTTTCAATTGGGTTTACATCGGGCGACCTTGGTGGTATTCTGAACAATTTCGCATCTACATCGTCTAGTGCTTGTCTGGACAAAGAACTAATTTGCGAGGGGTCATTGTCCATAATGAACAGACGACTAGACCCTCTGTTGGATAGACGAAAACAGGTATTAAAGTTTCTGTAGATGAAATTTGAGAAATATTGACTGTTCATTTTTTCATATTCCTCTGCCAAGATTACTCCTTTCTTGTGAGCTATGATCACTATTAAGTGAAGTCTCTTCCCTCCTGCCAGGTCTTTAGAGCCCTTTGATGTAATACTCAAGCCCTCGTTGCGTTTTCGCCATACTCTTGCTTTGGGACGCATGGCTTCCCCGAGTGGATTTCCTTTATGGACAAAAGATATGCCATCTAAGTAGAACTTGACGTCTTTGGAGAAGAAATGTGGATTCTCCTTCAGTATTTTCTGGCTCGCTTTTGCGAATCTGATTCGAAGCTGCTTGTCTTTGGCACTTAGCAATCCTTTCTTCCTTGTTTGTCTGAAGCCGTACCCTTGTTCGGTAAGACATCGCACGTACGTCCTGTAGCTGACTTTTCTAAATCCCAATCCACTAAATTGCACAAGCTTCTTTATCGTAAAGTTGACATCAATCTCACGCAACTGTTCTATTGATCGTAATAGATGACGAACGTCACGACTACTCAACTTTCGGTGCCTTCCAGCCGTTTTTTTTTCTTTAAGTTTTCTTTCACTTGGGTGCTTTGATCCAAATCGTATGGCGGAAGTTTTAGATATATTACATATATCTCCCACATTTTTGAAGGAATATCCCTCCTGGCGGAGGTGGAAAGCTAGTGCTTTTGTTTTTGCTGAGATTCCTTTCCTAAACACCATTGTTTTCTACGACGACAGCTTTCAACTAGGCCGCATTCTATTGTTGCGTGTAAACAGCGCGCGCGTCTGGAGCATGCTCTCGTGCTTAATTCATCCCCGTTACGTATATTAAATTACAACACATATCGTCCATAATGCTGTTATATCCGGAAACGTCTGTTGGGATAGCCGGTTAGTTTTATCTGGTGTCGTAAAAAGGCCCTTTCATGCATTAACACTGCGAAAAACCTTAGAAACCTCTAGGATACGCAATAAATACGTCATTTCTACGTCACGTTAACTGCGAGATATACCGTAACAAGTGATTTTGATTTGTAGTTTTCATGGAAGCATATCTCGACCACAGTAATTAATGAAATGCATCTGCTTCGAAAATTTCGACCTCGGACAATCGTTGCCAAAATGCTTGGACCGATAACAGTATTTCTTTGAATTTGAATAAATTCTTATCACCTGGACTGGTCCTTTGTCCCCTCCCCCGTTTCAATGTTGTTCCAGGCATTGTGAAAAGTGGTTTTCACCTTCATGTGCATGATATCAGCTGTCCAAAATTCCTCCCAACATTGAAACAGGGGGGATGGGGGACATGATATATTATAAAATCCCTAAAAGTATCCAAAAATCCTCTAAGAGATCTTTCGGTCCAAGGTATTTTGGCAATGATTGTAGCATGTGATTGGCTAATAACAGTGTACAGTACATCATCCTAGCATGTGATTGGCTAATGACAGTGTACAGTACATCATCCTAGCATGTGATTGGCTAATGACAGTGTACAGTACATCATCCTAGCATGTGATTGGCTAATGACAGTGTACAGTACATCATCCTAGCATGTGATTGGTTAATAACAGTGTACAGTACATCATCCTAGCATGTGATTGGCTAATGACAGTGTACAGTACATCATCCCAGCATGTGATTGGCTAATGACAGTGTACAGTACATCATCCTAGCATGTGATTGGCTAATGACAGTGTACAGTACATCATCCTAGCATGTGATTGGCTAATAACAGTGCTTTATTGGTGACCACAGCACGCTGTGCGCTCAGTTGGAATATTAAAAGTTAGAGACTTACATGCACTTGCTGACTGGACGTTAGACTAAAAATGTATTCATACTTATTCATTTATTGTCAGGAGCCCATAACTAGGAGCATCCATATCTCCTATATAGTTGTCACAGCATTTTTACAAGTTGGGCTATTTTTAGATTATTTCCCCCGCCAATTGGTAGATTGCACCGTGGCGGAACAAAATACAGTTGAATCCGGATAACTCGAACCTCCAAGGGAAATCAGAAAAGGTTCGAGTTAGCGGGAGTTCGAGTTAGCGGGAGTTCGAGTTAGCGAGAGATGGGAACAAATGACCGGAAATTAACCGTGGCGATGGAGAAGGCATGCAAGTGCCGTGCACGCTGCATTTCAAGGGACAGAAGAAATTTATTGACATTTTAAAGAAATAGCTTGATGAAAGCTGGTTGAATGGATCCTTTGTTTCCCTTTGATTCCTGCTGACACTGCTTATCACGTACAATATTCTCACAGGACTGAACTGACACGTTTTATGTAACGTATTAAAACCAAGAAACTAGAGAAGTTAACACAAAGAATACATGCTGCTTCAAAATAAATTCAATGTTCTGAAGTACGTTTTGTCTCATTACGTCTTGATAAACGAGGTTCGAGTTCTCGAGGGTAAAATTATAAAGAAAATGACCTGAAGGGAAACCAAAATTGCTTCGAGTTAGCGGGAGGTTCGAGTTATCGAGGGTTCGAGTTACGGAGGGTAAAATTACATTAAATGTATGACGCAAATCCAGGGGAAATCAATGTTGGTTCGAGTTAGCGCGAGCTTCGAGTTACCGACGGTTCGAGTTATCGGGATTCAACGGTATGCCTCATTAGCTACTGTTGATACACTAAACAACATGGATGCTACGCTTTTTTTTTAATTTTGTGATTTGATTCCCTCAGGAATAATTGCAACTCAACAATAGCGGAAACCCATTCTAAAAATAACTTAAAATAATTAATGAGCATTTTGTCCAATCAGATGAAGCAAATCACTCGCGTGCATGCTCCTTTATACCTGATAAAATCTCATCATTCTAAAAAGCCTGCGGAGGGATTTGAATTCTGTCCCAGGGGGAAACCTTGCAACTCTTGGAATTTCTATTGATGTTTCAGCTTTCTCATTGAATTGCTAATTAGGATGAACGTTTTATATAAAGAATACTAATGAACATAAAATTTTATATAAAGTTTCATCCCAATTAAGAATTCACTAATAAAGACCCAAAGATAGCAAAATGTACCCGGAACATAAGGTACCTAGATAATGAATTTTGCACTAATTTTACTAATATCAGCAGACTACGGAGACACTACCGAGACACACAGATAATATTTTTTAAATAAAGTTATCCAACTGCCATTACTTGTTTACCGAGCCACTGTTTAGTTCCAATTACTAAACCAAACTCAAAGCCGTTATATAATAAAAACGTGCATTAGGCTTACAAACATCCTCTTCATATTTTGTGCCGGAGTCAAAAATTTAGAGTCAAGACGAAAATTACAAGAACTGTTAAGGAGTGGAACATGTGGCCTAATTATCTTCTAGAAAAGCCTACAGTTAATGAATTCAAGTCCGCACTTGTTCAACATCTCGGGCATGACCAATGACTGCTCAATTTATGTCTGGAATTGGTAGGCTCAGGGAATGTATCGGTAAATCGTTGATATGTCGGGACAAAATGAAAATAAATCGGAACTTTTGAGAAAACACACCACAGCTCAAACAGGCTTCAGTCGCACGATACAGCCACAAAACTACAAAATATATTCATCTAACACCTTGGTATTTTTATCACCCAGTAACTGAATATATATTTCCTGCCAAAAAGCTATAAGCATTCACTACCTATTAGGTATACTAGTTACATAATATACCCTAGTTATTGTCGTCGACCGTGTATCGTAATATCCTCTAAATATCAATAATATAATTGCGCTAGACTAATATATCTAGTTTAGCTTTACTTCTAAATTATACATATTTATTAGGTATAGCTCCATAATTGTATTTTGATCATAATTTACATCCATTCGTTAGATTCATTCATTAGCGCCATACAAAAAACTGTTGGATTCCGTCATCAAAACAGTCCGGAGTGGTTCTGTGACTGCCAAAGTTAGCTCTTCAAAATAAACCTTGCCACCCGAAAATACTCCTTCTTTACATATTAGTTCCAAACCAAACAAAGGTCACTGAAATTTGATTCGAAAAATATGTCTTCATATTGTACGCATTTGGCCAAAAGCAACTAAACCCCGGGCTGTAATATATTGTGAACTTATCCGAATGTGCTTCTAATGATTTAATTGTCTATTGAAACCTGTTTTATCAGTCAATATTCGTGGTACGTGACAGAGTTTTACGTCGTCTGACACGCATCACACGTTTGTTTACGATTCAGAGGATCCGGTGGAATAGTGGCATATCGCATATCGCAGTATTACTAAACCTCTGCTGTTATTCGCATCTTAGAAATATACCCTCATTTTATCATCAGTCGATTATTTCTCTTTTTAGAAAATATGCCTTCTAAAGAGCACTACATCAGTTTTAAGTGAATCAGAGTCTACGGAGATTTAATTATAGCCTTTGAATTTGTCATTCCAGAGGATTCATTTTCTGTCGTGTACGGTCTAAACACATGGAACCCATCTAAAGCTCCTCATCTTTATGTTGTAAAAGTGTAAAAACAAACATTTATTTGGATAAAAAGAGTACAAAGCGTGTCACGTCATAGTGGTGTTGTGTCATGTGAAAAGTATTGTCATTCTCCCACGTGCTTCCCGCGCACCATAATGTGAACACTTAGCTCATCCCACAAATATTACCTCATAAGATCCAAGAACGAGTCGAGAGTTCGGTATTTTACTCTTTCCTGCGACTTGCCCAGACCTTTAACGTTCCTTCCCGGTCGAATACTCAGCACCATAACGAGACCTAAAATCGCAGCACAAACGGTAGTACTGATGTAGAACAGAATCACACGCCGACCAATTTTACCAGTGGATTTGGAATCCAGCGAAGACAAGGCGCTTATCAAGCTTCCTACAATTAAAGGAAGGATTATCAGCTTGAGCATATTCATGAAGAGCTCGCCAGGGAAGCCTATTAGAAGAATCGTGGTTTTCTTTTCCTCTGGGCTGATGATTTCGTTGATCGGGCCATTGATTATGGCGCCAATAGTGAAGCCGAGAACTGCACCAGCGATGATGAGTACTAACAAAAGGTCTGAACGAAGACGGCGACATAGTGAGCTGCAAAATGAGCGGCAGCTCACACGGCAAGAACCGTCACCTCGCATCGTCATAGGTCTGTACTTGTATTTGCTTTTAATTCAGTTGGTAGCTTGAGTGCTCATCTGTCAGCAGCAAAAATCACAGGTAACCCACAATCCTATATCCCGCTACATGCAAATTGCTTCTAACCGGATAGAGCACAGGTTGCTATACCGGCAACAAGTGAGATTGGTTCTTTCACAATTTCAAATTAAAGTTGGAGTACGTGAAAGAGCTTATGAGGTCTGGGCATATTAAAGTACCGGCCAGTTTGAGAACTACTAGCTAGTTCGGTTTATCCAGGATGATAATGAAGTTATAAGCCTTTTTAATTAACTTCTGAATTTGCATTTGAGAATACTGTATATTATAATATACTGAAAGAATTTGGATATGACATCTAGATATGAAAACAAAAGATTAGTTCGAGCATGAAATAAAAGGCATAAATTATTCCTGAAAGAATGAACCTATGACCCTGTGAATTCATCATATCAATCCGAGCCTCGTGTCACCGTAACTGAGCCAGAATTAAAGCTTGCAGTAATTTCTTAGATCAACGCTCCAACAAAACAAGTAAAGACTGACAGATCTAGCTATGACCTTATTCCAATACTTACCGTGAACACCTACCACATTACATACATACATGTGTTTTATTTGGATCGTGTTTAAACGTAGTATATTGATTGCTTGTTCCAAATAACGTTAGTGTTACCATAATTTAAAAAGATAATTTTACATTAATTGACATTTGGCTTTATAACAGAAGTTTTGTAAATATTATCAGAGACAACTATATATTAAATTATATTGTCGGACGTCTCCTCTTTTTTTTTTTTAAACAATCGTAAACATATTTAGCTGATGCCTTTTGGAATGTCTTTTGTGGGTATATTAGTGCGAGAAACAATTGTTTCTCTGTCATTGTTTCTGATTTTTTTTTGCAAGTCTAAATGTTGAAAATAAATGAATTTCGATATCTTTTTGACATTTTAAACAGATTCGTTCTTCCGGTTGTTTTTGTATGGCCTTGCGTGTCTGCCTTTTTTTATTGCTAGGTTGTGATTACTAATTCTTAGTCTAGTTAGAGCAATTCTGTGTTTCAGATTTTTAACTTCTGTATGAGTGAAATAAATGTTTTTGTTGTTGTTGTTGACAAACACCAATAGCTCTAACGGCGGTTGCACAAGACGGACAAGCACCAGTCTTGACCAGTAGCTCCAACAGCGGCCCCACAAGCTCAGCAACAAGACGGGAACTTGAGGTAAATATGGCCATGTTGATTTTCTTTAGTATGAAATGCTGTTATATGCACGGGTGATTTTTCTCGCCGGTCTTATCTGTAGAATGAATCCTTCGACGGGATAGTTCGTTGGACGACGGTAGATAATGTCTTATTTGTGGGCTAGTACAGTATCATGACTCGCTGAGCGTGTTGAGTCGTAGAAGGCTGCGAGAGTAGATATAATTTTTACTACGTGCGTAAAGAGGCTAACGAGGATAATTGTATGGTACATTTTATGCATACTTTTATGTATACCGAACAGTTTGAATGTAAAGGTATTTACCCTGGTTGTAAAACGACTTCTAGACTGTGATGCCTTTTTTTTTCGTTCATGAAAGCATTTTAATTTTTTTAATTTTTATATTTTATTGATATTTTAATGATACGTTGGTATATTTGTCCCTGTGTCTTCCCCCCCCCCCCCCCCCACTCCCCCCCCCCCCCCCCCGAAGAAATTAACTATATACATTACTACAAAACAAAATACTAAATAAAAATACAAAACAACAAACCAAAGATAACAAGAATCAAAAGGTAGATATAATGTGGTGTGGCCTGGCGCTAACTGAGGTCGTGTCCAAGAAAGAAAAGAGAAAAAAACACGGTGTCATTGAAGGATAAGGGAAGAAGCATATTCCATTTTTCATAACGAAAGGAAAGTTTGTCTTTCTCTCTGGCTATAAACAGCTCTAGATTATAAATCAATTTTAGTTTTCTAAGAAAAAGGTTGATGAGCAGGGTCTGTTCCTTAAGTTTACAAGAATATATAAAATATTTAGCTACTATATTATAATATCACGTGATTTATCAAAATAAAATGCTCTAGAGGTTCTACCAGCCCCAAAATAACATCAGATTCATTGAGCGGTCTTCGAAGCAAATTCTGCTTGGTCCGAAAATCTGTTGGACTGCTTTCCAAAAAGACTGAACTAAACTGAGGACAGTGAAACAATAAATGTTCTATGTTTCGACGTCTATTTGGCAAAAGGAGCAGAAGGGGGACTGTATCTTGCCGATCTTGTGAAGTAAATAATTGGTGAATACAATACGGTGAAGAATTTTGAATTGAAATTCTCGGTTTTAGTATCAAGCGCACATTTGAAAGGAATTGAGTAAATAACTTTCCAATCAATGGAATCATTTATTGTTGAAAAATATGTATTAAAGTGGGTCTTTGCCGTTGGTGTTTCAACGATTTTCGATATTAAACAGTTATAAACTATTTTAGAAGTAACCTTTTCAAGCAAAATAGCGTCATCCCCTACATTTAATTGCAGACTGTGAATTTCAAAAGTTTTGAATAACCGTGAAACTAGTGTTGAGTGTTTTTTTAGTTCAGACCTCCATTCTTTAGGTAAAGCGTCATATACGCTACGTAGCCAAAACATTTCTAATGATTGATGCCTTTTTGAATCGGAGACAATGAAGCCTGACCTGGTTGTCTTGTACTATTTATGAGCATACGACGGAATGACGATAATCAGTCATTGAGCCCTGACAATTATTGCTTGATAAGCACGCAGTTATCTTGTATTGAACCATTTGAGACAATCAATCTGGCTTTATGGTGTCCTGACAGGAATTTATGATCAATCAATCAAGCTTTTATTTATACTCATACATTTACATTTACAATGAAGAATACAGAAACTAACAAATAATAGGATAAGAAAATAATCTGCTGCTAATGGTATTTAAGACTTAGATGGAGTAAACGCTGCTGAGATTAACCATGAGGGCTATTCGAGCTAAGTAGCGTTAAAAATTTGGAACACGAATAGGTCAGGGGACAAGAACAACAATGTTTACTGAGCTACAGTACATAAGTATTATAAAACTACAAAATTAAATGTATAAAGATGGCAATAGGAAGGTAGGAAGCTAATAATATTGATAGTTAATTAAAATGGTAATGAAAGGGACATTCATCAATAATTCATAATAAAGGAGTCTCTGAGAAGCTTTGCAAAACATTTCCGACTTTTGGATTTGGGGTTTTCATCAATTGAGTTCCAAACTTTGACACCTGTGTAGCGTATACTAAATTTGCCATAATTTGTTCTTATTTTTGGGAGGTAAAATGCCTTTTTGCTAGCTAATCTAGTATTGTATTGATGAATGTTACAAACAAGGCTAAAATAATGATTAAATGCAACATGGTTGACCAGTCGATGGTAACTATAGCAGTGGGGTTTGTCTTATATTGAAAGTTCATAAATTGACGCCGGCCTCTCTGTTTTGTCTTTTATTATTCTCTTGAAATAGCGATTGAAAAGAGATTTCAAAGAACTTCAAAAGGCGATGGAGTCGTTGACAAAAGCTTCTGTGGAAAACCATGCACCTGAAGAAGTTCATGGCCTATGCTTCAAGGCCGTTGTCGGAGTTCAATAATTATGAAGCTCTAGAAATGGTTGAAGCACTTCAATTCAGTTGCTCACACGACCACAAGGATGATAAAGAAGCATACTACCGTCTAATATACATGCATCAGGAGTTCCGGACTTCCGATTGGATCACACTGCATTCTGGGTAGGTGGGCTCAGAAAAGTGGGCATCAACTTCCAGAGCGGCCATATTGGATTTGAGCGCAGTCAACTTGGAAACTTTATTAATCCCGTTCTAAAGCTTAAACATTGACTTAGAACTCCCAACGGAAGAATCTGTAAAGGTAAGATATTCCGTGTATTAGGTAGTAAGTTTTTGAACTTGCAAAGGAGCAAAAATTGACTGCACTTAAATCCAATATGGCCGATCTAGAAGTTGATGCCCACTTTTCTGAGCCCACCTACCCAGAATGCAGTGTGATCCAACCGGAAGTCCGCAACTCCTGATGCCTGTATAACAGACCGCACGGGGAAAAGTCGACCTACCAACCGAGCACTAGCTTCCGTGGCTTACTTCTCCGCCTTCTTGGTGATAAAAACCACGAGAAGGTTTTCGACACAGTGGCCAAACTAGAGAAGAGTTACCGCCAGAGAAATCGTGCGGACAGGTCTTGAGCGACGGGTGCCACCTCAAGGGCGTGGCGTCCGTTACAGTCTAGTCCCCCGCGTTGTTTTTATTGCAATAAAACTGGGCATTTTAAAGCCCAATGTAATAAAATGAAGAGAGATACAAAAGGAAAGAATAGAAACGATAATTTCACCGGCAAGATAGAATGATGAATAATAACAGAATAATTTAATCTGTTGAGCAATGTCAGAAATTTCAAAATAGTCAATAAATTTTGGTTTGAACATGAAAACGAGGCAAATTTCTTTCTTCGTATTTTCTTGATCACCTTTCAAGAAACTGGTTGTTTAAACCACGAGTGATACCGTTACCATGGAAACCGCCCTTGCGAAAAATTAGGCGCGAAAATACAATGCAAATTTGTATATGACGAACTTTTCAAAACGGGGTGTGGGAAGAGCCCTTACCTTAAGTTTATCCTCACTTAATTTTAACCAGTAGCGATGTAGGTACACAAATTAGCCTTAGTAGTATAGAAACTGGATGTTCTAGCTGGCACAGCACTACTATTTTCATACTACTATGCTACTATGCTACTTGTGTAGCGTCAGGATCAACTTATTACTTACTACTTGTACCAGTTCTGTCGCAGCATCGGGTTTGACGCGATATCTACCTTGGTACGTGTTGGGGTAGAAACATAATTTCCATTTTTTTTTCATGTATACGCAACACCATGAACGGCAGGGTCTTTTTGTTTGATTAATAATTAACAATTAATGATCAATTAGAGAGGTGTCTATCTAAGGTATACCTGAGAAACCTAGTCAAATAGACACAACAATTCAGAACCATCAACTAAAACCTATACTATACCCCACCAACATGGATGAATACATTGATTGCTGCGGGTGGTCGTTCGAATCATACTGCGCATGCTCTGGATTGACATCGAGCGATATCAGCCACCACGAGTGATATCAGAACAAGATCTCTTTGACTTGATAAGGGAGCTCACAATTGAATGAAATGACTGTGATCACTGCTACACATTGTGACAAAGGATGTCTATGCATATATCGATGCCCGCAAGCACCTCTACGACACGAGCAACTACAACGAGGACAACCCGACACCGGGAAATATCCCCATAATTTACGTACGAACCGGATGTACGTAGGTGTTTATTATAACATAGCAAAGCTATAAGCTATAGCTCTTCGTGAGGCTAAAATGAAGCCCACGCTTATTTCTCTCGTAGGAAATATCAATCTTTATCCCACTAGACTTCCTAGCTTTGATCGCATCTCTTCCCGAAGCTCGGCCCGAATTTGTTCCACAATTTTTTCACCACTAACCAAAGCTATATGACGAATTTCAACCCTCATAGCCTCATATTTATCTGCTTCGGCAAGGATGAGAGTGAACTCAGAGTCAGACACTTTCTCATCACGCAAGGCTTTTGACATGAGATCACGAAGTGTATTCACTTTCGCTCTCGCCAACATAGCGGTTTTCTCATGCTTCGAAACTGTGATTCCAAGCTTTTTAGCTCCAACAGCTGTAGAGGCTGAAACCAACCCACAGAGCCCGCCAACAACACCGAGTGGTAGGCCAATTATAGCACCAAAACCGGAGAGAGCAACTGCTAAGCCTGAGCCCGATAAAAGCACACTCAAACTACCTGTGGACACAGCGATACCATGAACGATTCCCTGCGCACGGGCATACTTTTTACGCACACATTCAGTGTTTTTCTTGGGCTTCGATGCCCGTAAGCGTCTCACACACCTTTTGCAGGCGAAAGTTCTCTCCATATACGCTAGCAAGCGGTAGATAAATCGGTGGTGCCGTTGGAATTGTTTGAATCGAATCGCTTGCATTACCAACACGTGTATATATGCGTATATGTATACCTTACTCAATCTTCAATACATAGCGTATGGGTCGACCATGGAAGTCTATGATATTGCCTTTCTCATCGCGAACTACCAGGTGAAGGCTGCTTCTCATTGTCCCTATAGCTTAGACATTTATAGGGTTTGGTGGAGAGTAAGTCGTTTTTACAAACTTCTCACCTCGGATCACTAAGCTAGCCAGGACTTTCGATGGTTTCCCCTCGAGAAGTGAGAAGCTGGAATACACCACATCGCAGTGGACATATACACTGTGTGGATTTCATCTTGGATCGACACTTCATGATTATCTACTTTTATTAATACGCCCTTCCCATCTTTATTTCCTTTAACACACAGCAGTGCGCAGAGATTTCCGCTAAATAGAATCGGTTTCTTGGTTCCAAGACCTCCTAGATGGAGGTTTCACGAATTTTATGATGCCAGGATTGATTGCGGGTGTGAAGTATTGTTGAAGGCTTGCCATATCATGGTGCCCTTTAGCAATAGTGTATGGGAACCCCACACCTTCGGTAGACCACCAGAAAGTCGCATTTGAGGCCAAATTCCACCAACTGTTCTCGAGTCTAGCCTCGACTAGCGAAATATTCTGAATAAAAAGAGGTTGATCGAAGTAGACCGTATGGTCAGCCGAGGTACAGGTGACATTTAAGATCACCATATTTTTTCTTTCTATATAAAGGATTTTTTTTTCTTTAATAAGGATATTTTTCCTAAGAGATTCCCTTAGGAATACTTACAGCCAGCGACTGACGGCATATCCCAGGGCAAGCATGCCACCACCTACGTAGGCCAACTCACCTGCTTTCTGTGTACTTGATGGTCGATAATAGTAGGAGAAACTAGGTTCGTGCAGTGCTGGGATGCGGTGTAGTCCCACGTGTACAGTATTGTATAGCACGAGAGCACGATTCGTATTGTTGAGATCCTCAGAAGTATGGTGCTGCAGAAGTTCCTGTTCTTGGACCCAGTCAGCTAATTTTTCACGGTGCTCCTGAAAGGCTGCCCAGTCTGCCTGATACTTCTCAAGAGCTTTATCGTGCCTTTTTCTCTCTATAGCCAGCACATTAGGACCTTTACCAGAGATTGCCCGAGCGAGATAGCTTCCACCTACGAAGGCATTCAAAAGAGCTCCTCCGAGCATCATAGCTATGGTCGCCATTACTCACTCCGTGGTATTATTTTTTGGTCCTCGAGATATTTCTTAGCAGCAATGCTACCAGCTAATACAGCTGTCCACTTAACGTAATTCAAGATGGAAGCCGAAGGATCGCTAAGCCTGGACTCCCTAACCAACTTTTTTGCAATGAACCCAATGCCCGCAGCGAGTCCAGTCAATATAGCAGCGTCTGTCACCGTTTGCATCAACTTATTCTCCACCATCTTACAGCTTCGTTGAGCATATGACCTATGGTTCTAGGCTTTCAATGGTTACTCCATGTCCAGCAACGCGCGCGCTGGGGATCGTTTCTCCGAAACAACTGGTTCTGTGCATTTGTCTGGAGCACGTGGTGTTGTACTATTTTCAGAGGATGCCGGATTGTTGCTTTGCTGCACTACTGTGCCCTTGTACTGATAGTACAACCCTACCAACGCAGCACATACGCCGATAGCTGTGAGTGTAGTGTTGGCAGACAAGTTCTCGTACTGGTAGTACCAGCTTCCAGCTTTGCTGGATTCAGCTTTGCTGGATTCATCAGTGGTGCCAGAGCCACAAGCCTCACTTTCGTGCTTCAACTCGCGACTCAATGCCTCTCTAGCACGACGGTTGCTTTCTGCTAGTGCTTTTCCAGCAGCGACACGCTTTGGATCTTTTAACTTAGGGTTTTTCTCAGTCTTTGGTGGATCCGCAGTGATCCGATCCATTTGTTCCTCCATCTTGCATATCTTGTTGCTTTGATATAGTAGTTGACTGCAGGTCTCTAATTGGTTGATCGCTTGATGTATTTGGCGAACCACCAACGACTACGTGACCAACTACATGGAACAAGGCACTTGCTAAGGCCACAAAACGACCTGCTTTAAGAGACAACAAGCCAGCCACAGCACTGATCTCGTTGCGGACTAGGTGATCTTCTTGTAGCTCCTTGAGAAGTGCTTGTTGATTATCTAGAGGAACTATGTACGCGACTACACGAGTTGCTAGACGAAGTGCTCCATTTACTAGACACCCTGTTATTTGGTTTGCTACGACGGCCTGGTATCTACTATGTAAACGTTTTACGTCCTTCTCAGACAATCTAGAAACGTCTCCTACTCAAGCATGTTAAGGCCTGGTTCAGGGGTCAAATTTCAGGTAAAAACTGTTTTCCTTATTTCGGCACAGCCAAGTATGATAGGTACGCCAAGTTTCTCACGATAATAGGTATCGCCATTCTTGACTACCTTAAGTGGTTTGTGTGTAGTAAAACGTGTCACGTGGTCCGAGTTTAAAACAGCTAGGACTATGAGTGGATACGTTTAGTTAAGGTTGAAGCCTTTCACCTAAATCAGCTTAGAAAAGATGACTACAATGTTTCGTTAACGAGTTATTAAGGCGAACATATGCAAAATAGGTCACGTGACTTTTTGTACCCTTAATATCTCCTTATATTTACACGATAGTCATGTTTTCTAAGCGTGATCTGCAACACTGCGGGAGGAGTAATGTTTTAGCAGGGTTACTTTATATTCATATGTTATCATCGCAGCCGCATTTCACTTAAACGATTTTATGTAATTATGACGTCATCGATCACGTGATACGACAACTATCCACATAACAAATTTAAGGAAGTTTATATTAGTTTTATGTTGTAATTAGATTTTGTTTAAACTGTTATTTCTGTCAGAAAACATTATTTAACGTACATCTATTTTCCGTTAAATGAACCGGCCTTAACATGCTTGAGTAGAGAGAGATTCTGTCCCAGGTAGTCCTTCGTTGTACCCGTCGCAGCTAAAATTGAAAGTGCTTCCCGGTAATCGTCAATTGTGTCATTTTCCGACAATTTATCTGAACACGGAGTGGAAGGCAGCAGCACTGCAGCTGGTCCTATCGATTTGATAGTTTTAATACTACTTGGAACCTCCTCGCCTAGTAGGGCTTTGATTTCGTCCTCCATCGCAGTATGCTGCATATGGCTATGCTATACCAAAGTATATTTTAGGTGCAGGCATCGCTAATACAACTGCAAAGGGATGTCGTAAACAAAAGCATATGCGAGCAAACTTGTGGGCCTGGAGCTCCGATTGCATCTCTTTCTCTTCTTGCGATCCACCGTAGTCCTCGAAGAGCCTTTTACTATCTAGAGCTGACGCCGTATGAAAGGCCACAACCACAGCTACATTTTCTCGGAAAGGTTTGCAGATACTCGTCAATTGTTGGGAGAGCACCCAAACAGAAATTCCGATATGACGAGCAGAAAATGCCAGTTCCACAAGCTAGTCAGTCCTTCTTTTTACGTCCTTTGAGGCTGCACAATCGTTGAGAACGAGTAGGGTATTGGTCCCTTTACAAAATGTGGCACACAAGTGCAGTGCGGCGTCGATAGCATCCTGTGGGGGTGATATAACGAAGAAGTTTGGGTCTCGATGAGCAAATCCACGATAGGTTTTGTTGTGGGCATACGTGGGGCATATCAATACTATGTAGTCGAACTTGCCGCGAAATGCTCCACGAAGCTGCTCCACGAGAAATGCCGTTTTTCCACAGTTTGTTGGTCCTACTACGAGAACATTGAATGGGATGTGTTCTACCAGGGCGTCCATTGTATAACGAAGTTGTAGCTTTGCTGTTTGCTTCGCAGTTTCTACGAAACAGTTAATATGTTATATTCTGTAGGGCTCCGTTTAATACCTTAAGCTGAGCATATGCCAGTACATAGATATGCATGTTTACAGTCCCACTGCCTCCACTCCTATGAATACGGATTTGGATGTCTTTTCCACTACCTGTTTGGCCCAAGCCATCACCATGAACAGCTGGATCCTTTGCCGTGCGACAGTCAACGAGAATGGCGAATTTGTTGTTGTGGAACTTCGTAGGGGTCATGGCTGTAGCTTGTCCTCTGGACATTTGCTCCGCAACTGAGAAACTGACAAACCATCCCTTGGCAGCCTCCCAGAAGTCTGGTGGTAGCATACCTCCTGGGAAGAGACTATTTGGAATGCCATTACATCAACCTCGACCTTTGTGATACCTGGATTGACAAACGACTCGCTGTCTCGGGTGCCAGTGGTGTGTGAATCCACGAAGAGTAGAAGTAGTCCAGTAAAGGATCGCCTTGGGACATTGACGTTCTGAGACACCAGAGTGTCGGATGCTTTATTCACAGGTACGGTTTTGAAGTGGACAGCGTTGGTTGAACAGGAAGGCAGTGCCTGTTGTATATGCGTCCTGTGCTTGCCTGGCGAGATTTTCATTCTCAAGGACCTCATACTCCAGCTGGATGTTGTTGAGCTTGTATTTACCTAGCTTGGTGGAGTCTGACCCTACCACTATGTCGGCAGCAGATGTCAAAGTTAGCTCAAATGAAAGAGTGTCACGTAGGGCGTGGGGATACAGAGCTCCGTGTTGTGTAAGAATGTCAACGTCCAGTTGGATTCGATATTTTGATCCATATGCGGCTAGGAGCGCATTGTCTGCAGCAATCGATGTGTCCTTGTCACCAGCCTTCGAGCGAAGTTTGTTTGCGTTCTCTGATTGAATACCTTGTTGAGTCCGAGCTTCTCGCTCTGGAGTAGGAAGATAGAGATCGGAATATGTCTGTAGGAGATCTGGCCGAGCAATGTCTTCTATTGTCTCAGCTCCCATTTTGCAAACTCGACGCGAGACCAGACATTTTGCACCACTCGGTTGTTGGCGTGTCCACCAGACAATGCAAGGTCAGCCAAGAGTGCAAGGCTACCTGGGACCAGGACGATGTTTTCTCCTACTGTTGGGACCTCAACATAGAGAGTCTCTCCTGGGTTGGCAGATGACGGTGTGAAAGTGCGTCTATATAGAATGCGTCGAGCTTTGAGCCCAAGATGCTCTCTGCGTGCTTGTTTTGGGTCTAGCTTCGACGATATCATAACGAAGTTATATTGAATATGTATGCTATATAGCAAAGTTATAGATGGAAGGATAAGACTTCAATATGGCGGTTGCGGTAGACACAACTGAGAAGACTCCACTCCTTGACGGAGACGATGATAGGGAAGACAATGGCGGTGACGACAACCCGGAAGAAGGTGGAGCTGCATGGAGCTGCCAGCCATTTCCTAGCCTCCTTCGCTGTTTTATGCGTCACAACGGTCTCTTTGAATATATCCCTAACGCCTGCTTTGAATGATTTCGTAGGTGTGGCGTATATCCACAGAGTCTTGAGATCAATATCGTGGGCACCACTGGCTGCTTCGCTAAATGGGATTGCTGGAACAGGGTATTTTACGCTTTGGGCCCATAACAGGGAAGATGGGAAACCATACAACATATCTATCCCGTGGAGAGCGTTATCAATGCGTTTTTGAATGGCAGCAGGTTTACTATAATGTGGTTCATCGCCATAAACTAAATAACCATCATCTCCGTCTTGAAATATGATGTTTGTTCAGTATTGTCCAGGGCCATCTATATCCGTAACCACATGGAACCAAGTAGGGTCAGCATGAGGATAGTGCTTCTTGAACTTTGCCCACAAAGCAGCATTTAACTGCTCGACTTTTTCTTGGCTCATTGTTTTCTTATCCTCTGAACGAATGGTTATTAAGCTATTGCTTTACAGCTGTATGTATACGTACGTACGTACACTTTTAACCTCTAAATATCAGAAAAACTTTTTTATTTTTCTGAGAATCACATATTGGAGGCTTGTCATTTTTTATTTTTATTTAAAGAATATATGGAAATAGACGACATTCCAAAGGAACAGCTGAATCGGCAGGAACTTAAGCTATCCTCAATCTTCTAAGGTCCAATGGGATACTGGAAAGGTCACACTACCGTGAATAAGCTTGCAACTGCTGCGGGGGTGTCAGAGGCTATAGCAAAGGTTTGGCTGGGAAAGCAGGCCCTATGGCAAATGTTTCTACCTAGCCCACATGAATTTCCAAGACCCCACTGGACGGTCTCAAAGCCAAACGAGGTGCACCAGGCCGACTTATTATTTCTACCCCATGACCGAATCCAACGGAAGCTATACAAATATGTTCTCGTCGTGGTAGATGTAGCAAGCCGCTACAAATAAGCAGAACCTTTAACCTCAAAAGATAGTGGTGAAGTGGCTGCGGCCTTTGAACGAATCTACAAACGTGGTCCATTAACATGGCCAAATCTGTTACAGGTAGATCCAGGGAGGGAGTTTATGGGACGTATGTCGTGAGGTTCTCGAGGATACTCAAGGTCGGTTGTTCAGTAGGTGTACACCACTCAAATCCTCCTACAGGCAATGCCTGGCTCATAGCCCAGCCGTAGAGGTTGTTGGCGTCGAGGTAGATTATATGGCTCTTTGGCTTCTTAGGGTCGAAATTGCAGAAAGTCTGCGACACGCTTGGATTGTTTGCTTTGGCGTATCGCTGGGACACCATGGATATCCCGCCACGCAAACCCTTTTCAACGAAGAGGTACATGTCGTAGTCGGTTAGTAGCTCGAGTTTCACACCAGTCTTCTTTAACAGCGCATCCCATGAGAGCCCGGGACTTGTATAGTAGTGAGCATGGTCGAAGCCGTAGTTTTGCATACATGTTACGTGAAAGCCCTCAAACACATCTGCGAGAAGAAGCACATCAGTTCGAAGGTAAACGTCTAGTGAGTGTTCGTAGTCCTAATCGGATATGTCCTTTAGGGATAGCTTACTATAGAACGCACTCTTTGGTGGAAGAGAAGTCTCTGCGAACCTCTCCCAAGTGTTCATGTACTCGTATGGGTAAACACCCTTGCGCAGCAGCAGCTTGTTTTTGTCTGGGTTGGGCTCATGCTTTGTTGTCTGCTGGAAGGTCTCTGGGGCTTTACTGGCCACCAGCTTGTCGAGAGAGGATAATAGAAATTGGACACTATCAATGAACCGGAGGTTGCCAAGTGAGAATGAAATGTATTTCTCCATATTGTTTGGGATACAGGAGATATTGCCCTCAGTCTTGGATATGGACTGCATCAGTAGGTGGGAGTCGTATCCACGCAGATTGTGAAATACAACTGGGATGGTAGGAGAGATACGCAATTTGAAGTTGCAGGTTTTATGTGCGGCACCTCGAAACTCACCTGTGATGTGACAGTGATCCCGTACCTTAACATCCTCGCTACCACCAATAAAAGGCATATGACAAATGTGACAATCAGTTGCTAGATCCTGTGACATATGCAGCGGCTTGGCCTTTTGGGCTCTAATCTCCTTCTCCTCCTCTTGTATGCATTTTAGAAAGCGCTCGATCGTATCCATACCTCGGTAGAGCACAGGTGGCTTGCTGTAACCGTCACAACGTACGACTATGTAGGAGAATCCGCAGGGAATGTGCTCATCTATCTTCTTTGTGTTGCTTTTAGTGTTGCTAGGGTCTTGTGCTGACGGTTCTATCTTAGTGATTAAAGCCTCGAGGTCAGCGTAAATGATGTAGGAAACTTTTAGCTGTTTGTAGAAGTTATGAAAGGAGAGTTTGTTTAAATCCTCGGCAGGCATATCAATGCGAATGGCTCGGCAATTAACGCCATTACACTCTGGGATGTGCTTCTTAAGGAGAGCGTCGGTGGTGTATCCATGTAAACACCGCTCGCAAAAGTGTTTTCTCTCGTGATGTTTTGTTTGATCGTAGAGGAGGCGGTTGAAGTTCTTAATCCAGCAGTAGTGTTGCATACCACTCTTCAGGCACTCTAAAAGCAAGAGGCAAACACGCTTTTGGAAGGTCTCCTTTGATATGTGGTGTACGATTAAACGCTGTTTCTTTGGATCCCAACCAAATACGTCGATAGAGATGGTGTTTTGCTTCTCCACACGCGGTATTTGAGAGATGGGTGTTGGCGAGTTTATCCCATCGAAGTTCAACCCATCGTCTTCTCGATACTTCGACGTCCTCTGGGGTTTTTTCTCAACTTGGAACAGTGCTGCACGTAGTGACCAACGTAAGCAATGGTCGTCTTTGTTTTCCACATTGATCACGGCTTTCTTCTTTGCAACTTTTGCAGGTAGTGGTATATATACCAACCTCCACGGAGTGGTTGATACCGAGCAATGTTCAACCATAGAATGTTAACTCTATCAATAACCCAGTTTGAGCCCCGACTGACCCACTTCTCAATGCCATTGTGGATCTGCGCATGTGCTTCTACTAGTGCCCCACGTATCTCATCGCTGTTGGTTAAGACTGTTTGTGAGCTCCGGAACATAGCTGTCTCAATATATTGAACCCACAGGTTTGTCAAGCCGAAGTGTGATGTTCAAAGCTAGCTGAAACTTAATACCATTAAGGTCTTGGAGCTCTTCCTTGAGCTTTGCCACTGTCTGCTTACGCACATTGGCGAGGAAAGCTGCTGGATCTGCCTCTATAAATTACCCTCTGGAACGTCCATCTTCCATCCGCGTAGATAGGTCCCAATGCTCTATTGAGTGCGTTTGAATTTAAGTGTGTATTCATCAATCATAGCTACGTTGGTATGGTTCTGAATTATTTTGTCTATATGACTAGATTTCTCCTTCCTCTAATTGAATGATCTTCGTCTGTAGTTCCTGCAGCACCTCTACAAAGCGTTTCTTAATCTTCCGTTTTTCTCTACAAAGTCGTTGACGTCGACTGTCTCCAAATATGAAGCAAAGGCCATAACTCGTGAGACAACCTCGATTGCATATACTACAGGGGAAAGGTATGGCTCCTCCTCTCTGTATTTGAAAATTATGCTGTCCGCAGTACTGTGTTGCTGTGCGCGTTAGACAATACGTTTTCTTTCCATGCAACAGCCATCCACACCGATGTCTCTTCATTACGCCAAAACTTCGTACCTTAAGTAAGGTGGGTAGGAATCTCTAATTGGTTAATTACCCTCTAAAACACTAATGCATCCAAGTGGAAATTATGTTTCTACCCCAACACGTACCAAGGTAGATACCGCGTCAAACACGATGCTGCGACAGAACCGGTACAAGTAGTAAGTAATAAGTTGATCCTGACGCTACACAAGTAGCATAGTAGCATAGTAGTATGGAAATAGTAGTGCTGTGCCAGAACCCCCAGTTTCTATACTACTGCCTTTTCTCCTATTCTGCATTCAATATTAGCAGAAATATCGGCGAGTTTCAAGGCCGATATTTCTGCTGATGTTAAATGCAGACAAGGAGAAAAGGCTAATTTGTGTACCTACATAGCTACTGGTTAAAATTAAGTGAGGATAAACTTAAGGTAAGGGCTCTTGCCACACCCCGTTTTGAAAAGTTCGTCATATACAAATTTGCATTGTATTTTCCCGCCTAATTTTCGCAACGGCGGTTTCTATGGCAACGGTATCACTCGTGGGTTTAAGCAACCAGTTTCTACAATTCTGTAAAGTTTTATGTTTTTTTCTTGAAAGGTGGTCAAGAAAACACGAAGAAATGATTTTGCCTCGTTTTCATGTTCAAGCCAAGCCTTAATACACTTGAGTGTATAATGAATGTCTTTGTGAATACATTGTGGTGGTTAATTATTAATCTTTCTTATGGTCCCTAAATGAAGTCCCAGAGTTTTAATGGGTATTAAAAGGTTATAAATATCAACGATAAAAGATAAAAGATAAAAGGGTATCTAAATCAACCCTCCCGGTCATACTGGGTCAGAGCTGTTATCTCTCTGCTGACTTGTCGGGATTTTCTGTTCCCCCATAACACCCTGTTCTTCTCTATTGTAGGGAAATATGTTTTTGCATTGGGAAGTTGATGTCAATGAAAATAATACAAAAGGATGTAATTTGGGTGGACCTGCATGGAAACCCCGTCACTCTCAGCAGAGGGATGACAGCAAATAGTAGTCTGACACAAATAATAAGTAAAGTGGAATGTGGGGAAACCGTTGGTGACATTGGTGATTTAATTTTCCGGGACCTGAGCCAGTTTCGCGCGGGAGAGTTGCATAATAATGTTGGCTATTGGGAGGAGATTGCGACAAAGAATCCCTCGGGAACAACACGCGCGCTACTATCCTTGGGTGGATCAGAGATAAAGTGTCTATCTTCCCATTTTTTCAACACTTTACTGGCACATTTAAGAGGGAGCCAATATGACTCGGATCGCCCCCCTCCTGTGGCGTTCAAGAACAACGTTTCATGTAAGCCATTTGGGGAGTTTTTCAAGCGAACTCTGGTGGAACGTTTGAGGACTGGTGCCATATCATTAGTTGGAAGAGTTGGTTTGGTACACCCCCGCATATTGTACTTCCCTTCACGGTAGAACCGACCAAGCCCCGCTTGTGTCACGACGCCCGATACTTGAATCTTTGGATTCAGTCTGGATATGACCACATTCTGCTAACTGATGATAGCCAGACGTACTTTGGTATCCAATGGGGTGGCTGGTATTTCATATATACTACATAACCCTTCGGATTTAAGATCTCCCCTTACATCTACCACACTACGGGACTTATGGCCACTGACTTCTTACGATCTCTTGGAATCCCGTGCTTCTTATACATCGATGATAGGCATAATGGCCAACTGCAAATTCCACTAGATAAAGGCGAATACAAAAACCTAGGAACTGAGGATGAACGAAAGTTTGCCGCAACCCGATCAACAGTATTTGTGGTAGCATACCATCTCGTACATTTGGGATATTTTCTAGGCTTATCAAAGTCCATTTGTATGCCAAGTAAAGTGGTGCCATACCTTGGTTTTCTGGTTGATTCAACCGAAGAAGTCTTTCACCTAATGCCAGAGAAGAAAGTGAAGTTTCTCCAACTTTGTTTGTCTTTAACAACCTTTTTATTTTCTTTAATAAATTTTACAAAATTACACATCTACAAGACTGAATTACACACAAATTAACTAAAAACTAGAAACATACTCAAATTTACGCTACGTTTTTCTAATTACTTATATTTATTGCCATTAGAATTGTGTTCCATTTCTTATAATGTGAAAGGAGTTTATTTCTTTTTTTTGGCGATTTTTAATTATTTTTTTTCTGAGTATCTTAATAAGTTCTTAAAAAGAGTGAAAGACGGTTTTATTTTTCTCTAGCTTTGTAAAGACACATTTTATATTCTAAAATTATATAATTTATAACTTGATCATCTACACCTATACAATTATATTTACTATATTGGACTCTGGCAACTTAATATTGACAGTTTCAAGCCAAGTTCTAATTTCAAAATATAAGTTTTTTTGTAAACGTTGTTCCACAAACTTTCTTGAAGAACCTCCTGCAAATCCATAGTTTTTAAATCTTTCTTATAGCATTCGGCCCAGCACTTTAAAATAGATTTATAAAAGTCTGGAATATCAAATTGGATTTTCTCCTTATCGAAGTTAACACTTATAGCCTTCGTACCACCTATTCTTTCTAAATACTGAGGAGCACGGCCGAATGTATTTCCATGTGGATTTCTCACTACCTAACAAAGAGCAAGCCCATTTTACTCTGTTTGCTTGAACTAACAGTGAGAAATCTGGAACTTTCAAACCCCCTACTTCGTAACTTCCAATTAATGTTTGATATTTGATTTTTGGTTTTTTTCCATTCCAGATAAAATCCTTTAGCTCACATTTTACAAGTCTGATAAAATCTTCAGATACATGTATTTTGGAGCAAACGTACAACAATTTAGACAGTGCTAATGTACGAACAATATGTATTCTTCCATATAGCGTAAGCATCCGTGATCGCTAAATAGATAGTATTGTTTTAAAGTTACACAACACTCGATGTAGATTATTACTATAGATTAACTTCTTATTATATGAATAAAATATTCCTAAAATCTTTAGACCGCTTTCCTCAAAATCAACTAATTTAAAGGTGACAATGTCGAGGTGACAATGTTTGCTGACGACACCAAATGCTTCTCGGTAGTGGAATCTGCAGCAGACATCTCCATTCTTCAGGGTGAGGCATTTAATTTGGCGACCTGGGCACGCTCTTGGCGGCTGAAGTTCAATGCAAAGAAATGTAAAGTTTTAACCATTACCAGGAAACGCAGTCCCCTATTGGCTAACTATACCATTGATGGTCAAGTTTTGGACCACGTTCCTAGCGAAAAAGACCTAGGCGTGACCGTTAGTACCGACCTTACATGGTCCATTCACATTCGTCAACAGATCACCAAGGCGAACCAGTTGCTTGGCCTACTCAGACGCTCTGCCGTCAAAGTCCGAAGTACTAGCGCCCGTCGATGTCTGTACTTGTCCCTGGTTAGGTCGAACCTTGCCTATGCCTCACAAGTATGGAGCCCACAAACTGTCGATCTGACGCAGGATATAGAAAGAACACAAAGGAGGGCTACTAAGTTTATTCTCCTGTTGCCCTTCCAAACAGACATCTCCTACAAATCTAGACTGTTAACTCTAAAGCTTTTACCTTTATGTTACTGGTATGAATACCTTGACCTCATCTTCTTGTATAAGGCAAAACACGGTTTAGTAACCTTAGCTCCAGATGTTTTGCCAAAGCTTGTAAACAGAGTCAATTTAAGCATCTCTCTACGTTCGATGGATAACTCACTTAATCTTATTACTTATCAGATTCCTAATGTCAAGACCCTGTGTTACCAAAATAGTTATTTTATAAGAGCTTCCCGAACTTGGAATACACTTCCACACGAACTGCGTAAATCAGATATCTCTTTACCTAAGTTTAGATCATTACTATTTAAATATTACGTGTCTGCCATCACTTCTGTATTTGACATGCTTCGAGAACCCTAGGTCTTGGAAGTCTGTATGTCTGAAATGTCACCAGCCAGACAGTTAACCACACCTCTCAAATGCTGCTTTTAGGTTGAAATAAGTATTGTAATTAGATCATTTATTGTAATTTAATTTTTCATAGGAAACCAACGTAATTGGCTAACGCTCTGTTGGTTCTCCTGGCCTCTATGTTTTGTTTGTTGTATATTTTACTTTATTCTATTTTGTATCTTCTATTATGGCCGAAGTAAGTAAAAAATAATATAAAAAAATAAAAAAAAGTCTTTATAACTATCATTGCCTGACCCCAACCACCCTATCTCTGATTTTTTAAATTAATCTTTAAAGAAGAATATAATCTAAGTTTATCTAATACTTCTAACGTTTTTTCAAGTGAACGAGTATTTTTAAGACAAAACGTAGTATCATCTGCAAATAAAACCAGTTTTCGGCTCAATCCATTTGGAAGCTCAATGCCCTCTATCTCCTCACAATTCCTTATCTTTAAGGCCATAATCTCGATTACCAAAATAAAAATGTACAGTGAAATGGGATCGCCTTGCTTTGTTCCCTCAACATGGGGAACAAATTTGTAGCTGTGCCATTGTTGTTAACACACCCCTGATTACCTTCTAACAACACTTTAACCCACTTAATAAAACTCTCACCAAATCCAAATTTCTTAAGCACTGCAGTTATAAATGAATGTTCAATTGAATCGAATGCTTTTTCGAAATCCGCCGCAAATAAAATTGTAGGTTTATATTTTTAGATTTAGCGTAAAACAAGATATCATCAATAATTCTAATTGGCTCCTATACATCTACCCTTCACAAACGCGGTCTGATCTAAATATACAAATATATTGCTCAAAGCTTTACTACAAATTTTAACATCTACGTTGATTAAACTAATTAGGCGCCAATAATCAATATACCTATGATCTTTTCCAGGTTTTTCAAGGAAAATAAAAATAATCTGTCTTTGGGAAGTAGAGAGCAAACCATTTCTATACCCGTCGTTCAGTCAGTTGACCAAATAGTGGCTTATTTCAAACCATAAAGAAACATACAATTCTTTCGTCAATCCGTCCATTCCTGGAGTTTTTGAAGGTCCCATTTGGTTAATACTATCATAACACTCTTTAATAGTAATTTCGCCTTCACATGCTTCCCTATCTTCCTCTATTAATCGAGGAGTATTCAACTCGGCTAGAAATTTCATGCACTGCACTTCAGATTTTCCTGATTTTTGTTGGAAATATGAACCAAAATGCTTTATTTTATCTCTTTAAGTACCTCATCAGGTTTCGAAATCTCGCTTTTATCACTTCTAATTAATTTCTTAACGTGCGTTTTTGACTTATTCCTCTTCTCTAACGTTAAAAAATACTTTGTATTTTTCTCACCCATCTCGTACCACTCTGCTTTTGATCTGATAATAATACCATCCGTTATATAATTACTCAACCTTCTAATTCTTTAACCAAATTATCATGCTCTGCTACTTTATTCTCTTCCGACTCCCATCCTTTAACCTTCACTATATCGGAAATCTGTTTCTCAATATCTTGGTATAATCTTTTACGATATTTTGCCAACAATTTTGAAAACTTAATAGAAAATTTCCGTATTTCATATTTAATCAGCTCCCATCTTAACTGTGGGTTAAATATCCCTTCTTGATTTAGAGTAGTTTTAAATATATGCAATTCTTCTTTCAACCCTGCTACAAATTCCTTATTTTCAATTAACGATTTATTGAACTCCAACTTATCCGAGGAACGTTGGAGATCTCGTTTGTTAGTGTGAAAACGCTACAACGCCTTGTAGGAAAATGTGTCTCATTCTCGTTGGCGGTGCCAGTAGCGAGGTTGTTCACGAGAGAGATGAACAGCGCAATCTCTCGTGGTTAACGCACCCTCAAGCCAATTCGGGTTCAAGGCCCTCTTCGGGACTAAATCTCCCACTGGCTGTTCTAAGAAACGTGGGACGAGCCACTCCCATAGCGTGATGAGCGACATGTCCGTGCAAAAGTAGCAACAGACGGCATCGGCGTCTGGCTGGGGATATTCCATCCTCTCTGATCCTGTCCCACAACAGGTGTCTGACTACTGGTCTACCGAAGAGCAGACCTGGGATATTTCTACGAGAGGGGCCGTTGCCATCGACAAGATGCTGTTGTCGTGTGAGGACCAACTACGTAATGCACGTGTGGATGTACTTGTTGATAATCAAGCATGCAGTCATTCAATCCTGGAACAATCAAGGTGGGAAAAGTAGATCGTTGAATGAAGCGATAAAGAAGCTGTTTGTTACCACGTCAAAGCTGAACGTCCTCCATTCCATCAAGCGAGAACCCAGCTGACCTGCCTTCTCGTCGCCTTTCTCTGTTGGACAGCCGATTAATGGACGAAATGTGGTACACTGTGGAATATATGTTCGGAGGTCCTGAAGGCCATGCTTGTGACCTGATGGCCCTAGATTCTAGCGTCATGAAGGATAAGCGGGGGAAGCCATTACCTCACTTCACACCATACCCCTCCCCGAAGTCATCAGGGGTAAATCTCTTTGCACAGGGCCTCGCGCAACAGATCCATATTATGCAACACCCATATGTGTTCCCTCCGCTGTTGTCGGTTGGTCCAGTGCTGCGTTTCCTGCAGAGTTTCAGGCAGTCTTGTACTGTAGTTGTGCTTGACACATACCCAAGAAAATATTGATGGCCACTTCTGCAATATCGATCATTAAAGACTTGCAAGATAGCCGCAAAGGGTAACGCCACAGCTCTTCTATCACCATAAAGGACATAAAGGACATGACTGCATGTTTCTACCTGAAAATTAGGGAATAAATTATCATACTAAAATAACAACAATTCACTGTAAATTCAAAAGAGCTGAATTGACCCCAAAAATGGGGCCAAAACGGTGAGTAAAATTTGGCACATATTTTAAAGCTGTTTTGGCCCCATTTTGACGGGGCTAATTTAGCCCTAAAATTAGGTGCTGAATTGACACTTATTTAGGGTTGAATTGATCCTTTGTTAGGGGTAGATTCGACCCCATGAAGTGCTGATTTGAAAAAAACTGGGGTCAATTTGATTTTTCAGGGGGCTGAAATAGCCCTAGAAATTGGCTGTTTTGGTACCCATTTGAGTAAGTATTTTAGCCCTAAATTAGGGGTCGATATGGCCCTTAATTATGGGTCAAATTGACCCACCCTAAGTACTGATTTGGAAAACAGTGGGATCAATTTGATTTTTTTGGAGGCTGAAACAGCCCCAAAAATTAGCTATTTTGGTACCCATTTGAAGAGCTATTTTGGACCCAGCATATAAGGATTGGATCCAAACAAAATGGATATACAGTATTGGATGCATTTAATGCACTTTTCTGAATTCAGAAATGATTCACATCAGTGTCAGTTGTATTTCACCCAGACTGGAATTTACAAATTAAGATAACAAAGTTGGTAAGCTTTGCAATTATTCATATTTAATTGTATGAATGACTTTCTTTTACATTTGAAATTATCAATATAATATTCAAATAAATAACAGCACAGTATGAAATCATAAATTGTCAATAGAACAGAGTCTAATGTATTTCTTAAAGTATGAAATTGTCAATATAACATATAAATACAGTAAATAACAGAGACTTACATGTATATACATACTTCAATTTAGAGGCCCGGTTAGGGGAGGTGGTGTGGTTTATCCCTGTTTTTCAGGATAGTTATCCCTTATCCCTGAGATGCAGATGGCTGTTATTGATTATCTCTTATCCCAATGGACTTTGGTTATCCCTTATCCCTACTGTTTTGAATTATTATTTTGCTAGTTATCCCTTAATAACTCCATTTTTTTTACAAATCTGATCATAAAAAGTGAACAATGTTTGCTCTCAAATGATTATTAAACGCATGTCTGTTTCTGCATTTGTCTCCAGTAAATTGTACACTAGATGTAATTTATGCACCAATTTTCCAATCGATAGGGCTCATTTGAATTTCCTGTGTGCCACCATCTTGGATCTCATGACATCACAGTGTTGCCCCTACTGTCAGAAAGCAATAGCACTTTTGTTGTGTAACAATAGGGACAACACTGTGATGTCATGTGATCCAAGATGCCGATGCACAGAAAATTCAAATGAGTGTTATTGTCAGAAAAATCGGTGCATAAATGACATCTACATTGTATAGAGTTCTCTCAAAGCTTCTAGGCGACTGACGATTTTCCCAGTGTACTCAACTTGACCACATCAGCTACAAGTTTTCTTTTTACTTACCACTCTTAACAGTAGAAGCCTGGATTCGAAATAAATTCCCCCAAGGTACTCAATTCTTTTCTCCCCCAACTATGCATGTTGGGAGAACCTGCATCTAGTGTACACTTGACTGGAGATGAACACAGCTCAATGTATTTAGGCATCTACAGTATAAACAAACACTTGAGAACAAACATTGTTTTCAGCTAAGTTTCCCTTTAATAATTTATTTTACGAGGACCCAGGCGATTACTTGTTAATAACATAGAGGGCAAACATTTTTGACAATAGTGAAATAAATTGTTATGTGCATTCTATCTAATGGGAAAACTGGGTGACGGTATTGTTGAATGTCAAACAACATGAGCACAAGGCACAATTTTTACTTTTCAAGAATCTCACTTCTGTCACTTGTTATTACTCGGGCAAGGCTAAAGAGAAGTGTCTATCGTACCACCTCCTTATAAGGAAGCACAATAGGCCACCATATGTATGTGTAGAGGGTCACTAAAGTATGCAAGGGAGGCCACTGATGTACATAGAGGAGACTCATCCCAGCTTTCGATTGACCGTGAGTTTTGCAAAATTGGATAGGAAAGCGGCCACGAATCATTTTGAGTCCCACTCGTTTAATCAGCCATTTTGAAACTTTCAGCCTCACAAATTAAGTAGAGTTCACACGCAAGAACACTAAACACTAAACCCTAACCCGTAACATAAACCTAACCCTAACCGTCAATAAATAAGTTCCCAGGTAAACAATGAGGTCTCACCCACATAGAGCTATAGGTTCACAGGTAAACAACGAGTTGTCACTGGCCTAGGATTTATACTAGGCAAATGATGAGTTTAAACCAAAATATAGAGGGGGGAAATATTCCAGAAAATGTTGTAAACATAATTTTGAGAAATACTGTATCTGGACAGGAATTTTTTTAAACATGAGTAACTATCCTAAAATAGCCCAGTCTATGCTTTTGTAAGTCTTATCTGTGGTCTTCTCCCACGTGTATTCAGCCAACCAGCAGTCTTGTTGCTTTCCATATTGTACATGTATGCCTGCCACTCCTGTTCTACAGTACATTGTATCTTTGCTTTTCTGGCATACACGTTTGCTGAAAAAAAAGAAGAGTACATGTACAACATTACTGTTCGCAGTGTTCTTGCCACTTAATTTACATTATTTTGGGAATTAAAGTCATTGTTTTTGATTTTCAAGTTGTCTGTGTGTCCATTAGAAACCCCACTAACAATGAAAGTATCTAATGTTATTTTAATTAAGAAATTAAAACTAAAATCAAAGCAATTACAGAATACCCCCGCTCAAGTATGTTAGGTGGAGACGACAACATGTCAATGCGTTAGTCCATATATGGTTATCTCTCTAAAGAGATGTCTGGATTTGAATGAGTCTTGTAGAACGAAGCAACATGTATGATGTTAATACGTCAACACGTCAGAGAGATATGTCTGGATGTGAGCGAGTCTCTCCGTTCACAGTAGTAGAACGAAGCAACATGTATGATGTCAATGCATTGACATGTTGGCATCAACACCTAATGTACTTGAGTGGGGGGGATTCTGCAATCTATCCCAAAAACCAAACTTTTAAGGATTACTCTCTGGTTTCTTTGTCATGAAAATGATAAACCTTTTTCAAAATCAATAAAGAATTACTGACAGACAACCTATTGACAAATGTAAACAAGCAGGTAATATTAAGCCAACATAAACACTACATGTATATGCTGTACATGTAGCTATTACATATTAGGACTGAACATGAAGCCAAGAATATTATTTTGTAATCAATGCTTGCCAACTTAAGTCCTCAAAGGAGTCCTGCCTACAAAATTGGGTCTTCAACATTTACCTGTACATCCAAAAAAAAAACATGCGAAAACCTACAGAGATGCATGTTGACAGATAATAATAACCTTGAATTTGCAATGGCACCACGGGGCTGATCTTAGCCAGGACCTGGCTAAATTACAAGCGTGTTGGTTTTTATGGAGGGAGGAAAACCTGAGAACCCGGAGAAAAACCCTCGAAGCAAGGGTAATATATAAGATACCAACAAACTCAACTCACATACAGTATAGCGCCGCTTTGGTGATCGACCCTGGGCTCTATAAAGCTAGATATTTGCTAAAAAAAACTCAACATCTTGCCGTTTCCCACAGATCCAGAGGTGAGACTGAGAGGAGAAGCGCTTGACCACTGCGCCACACCGGCTCATCCTGTTTTTACACAGTTAGTTCGTCCATGAAATACTCATTTACTTTGTGTTAGTATTATTAAGGGACCTACTGATCAACATATCTACTTGTAGGTAAATTAGGAGTTACTTTAAAACTGATCATGACATGATGCAAGGCTTACCATCTATCATCTTCGAACTGTCTTTAGTGTTTCGTTTTCCTCCAAGGATACCAGCCCATAAATAGCCATTCATGGTCCAAACGACGTCTTGATAAGTTCTTAGCTTGGTTCCAAAACTCTTAAACTAGCTAACCTTCTGTAAATCCATTAAAGTTGTAGGACAAGACCGCTCAAAACCAGAAACTGCTTCGTTGATCGTGACCGTTGAAGTACTCGAAACCTGATGTACTTACTCATGAGCGTTGCCGCTGACAAATTTGCAGTACCGTAGTTACCAGTCTCTACTTGTGCACCAGGAGACACGGTTGTACTCGCGGAACAACTGCGGACTCTTCTGGACTATTTTCATAATATTATTTCGTACTTTTGAATTATTTTTCATTTATTAATGCATAAGCAATGTACATGTACATGCTAACTTCCTCACAAAGTAGAAACAATTTAAATAGTTATTCGCATCTGAGAAAATTTCCGGACTCTGCGGCTTTATGTTATATCCAATCATTGCGGTCTACGGTATAGGAATCAGCCCATAACACCAGACTTCATGCCTATGTGGTTTCAAAGAGTAGGAAAAATAATTTAAAATAATAGGGTCAATATGACTCATGCTAAAAAGCTAAATTGACCCTTATTGTAGGACTAAAATGGCCTAAGGACCAAATTAGAAATAATGGGGTCAATACGACCCATGCTAAAAAGCTAAATTGACCCTTATTGTAGGACTAAAATGGCCTAATAACCAAATTAGAAATAATGGGGTCAATACGACCCTTGCTTAAAAGCTAAATTGGCTCTTATTGTAGCACTAAAATGACATAAAGGGGCCAAAATAGAAATCTATGGGGTCAATTTGTTTTTTATTGGGGCTGATTTGGCCTCATTTTTCAAAACGACCCCTATAAGAGCCAAATCAGCCCTAGTGCCTTTGGGGCTGATTTGGCTTTTTGGGCTGAAACAGCTCTTTTGAATTTACAGTGAAGTTTATTCAATCTGGGGGTTAATTGCGTTCGACGAAGGAGAACGCATACTAATCTTGCAGTGGACTCCCTGTGGTCCTGTGTGGGCTACCTGTGCTTCCCCAGGCGAAAGAAATCGAGATTCGTGTATGTCCGTCGTCCATCATGTCCTCATGTTTGTACTTTTTAGAATAAATTATCTCGGCCGGGGAACTGGTAACCACACGTACACGATGCGAGCGGCTATTTTGCCTTTTTTGGTGAATGCCATCATGGCTTCTGTTTTGTTTCGCGATCGGTTAGTTACTTGCCTTATTTTCCGACAATGCAATGCAATGATGTTTCAAAGGTTCGCAAGTACAATTGAGCAAAGCCTGAGGAAAGTGTGTAGTACATCTGGAGGACCTTGAACATTCAACTCGGCCATAATTATTTATTTATGCTGAACCCGAGTGAATGTGCGATCGAAAAATATGCTGTTGGCTTGCTCGCTGCATTGAATTGTGCTGTTCGGTTTGCCGATACCAAAACTGCAAATGATCAAGATGCTATAAATCATACCTGAAGGCTGAAGAGAAATACATGGATATGAATATTTCAGTGTGAGTTGTGAAGAAGCTTTTTAAATACTACACGTGTACAATGTGGTGGTTTAAGTCAAACATGGTCTGTTACGACACCAGCGAAGTTGAACAGCTAGCTAGAGAACTGAGTCAAATCAACTCACCATAATTTGTAAACAACCGAGTGAATTCTGTTGGCTTGCTCGCTGTACTGGATTCTGCTTTTCGCTGTACATACAGATACCGAAACTACAAACAGTAAGATGACCTGGCTGAAGGGAAACAAGGTCCGAGTTTTCTAGATACCCGTAATCGCCGTATCTTGTGTGAGTTACGACACTGTGTACATCTTGGTTATACAAATTTAATACTACATTCAGACAGAGAGTTAATCTATACCGACACTTTGATATGCTGATATGCCAAGGAACTGGAATATCAACACAGTACAAGGTGAGGGAAATTTAAAGTACTGACTTCATTGCTGTGTTCAATTAATCTACACTGAATTTCTAACAGACCTGAAACAAAACCGATCAAAGGCAGGACCCGGCTACCAACATTGACCATAAATTATTCTGGAACTAACAATGGCGCTCAATATTCTGCAGCCAACCTTGTTCTCACTTGAAAAATACCCGGGAAACATAATGTGAATGATCTGAATCGAAGGAACTGCATGGGCTGTACTTTATACACATGCTTACCTATATAGTTTATGTTCTAGGAACTGGAATTACATCTGAATAGTAATATTTATTTATACGTACTTTATATGAATCCCTTTATATATCCTGTAATATACTGTATTTTATATATCCTGTAATATAGTGTCCCCAATTAGCTTTACAGCTAAATACTATTGACACTCAAATAAAGTTCATGTATGCATGTAATGTATGTAGCTATAGCCTGGGTTGATTTGTGTTCTACACTAACTTCAATTATTGCTTTACACTGTATACCACACAGCAAAATGTGCTACTAATTCTCAAATCAATGCCATAACCATATAAAACACACATGTATACATATAGCCCCATAAGCATCGCATCCAATGATTTAATGTTATACAAAGATAATTACAGTTTTATACCCAGATGCATCCCCTTGCATTTGTATATTAACATATAAGTCAAGACATCAAAATTTTCACATTAGTTAAAATACAAGCACTTTTGATCAGGATTACGTACACCGTCCACAACATTGCAGCAATTTTTCAGCTTTTCAGACAGTCCTTTCTCTTTCAAAAAATATGTCGAACGCACTTTGATAATCTATGATTACTTCTAGTATCAAACACTTGTGTTGGTTTTTCTTACCCATAGAAACTCCCTGTAATCACGCGAATGATAGCGACTTTATGTTTTTTCAACGCTGTGGCTACAAAAGGAAAACTATTTGCGTTGATAAGAATAGATCCATGAATGTTGATCTCGACCAAATAGATGAACGGCTTATCCAGTTGCAGAATTTTGATAAAGCGACCAGTTACTCCAGGCAGAAGAACTCCCTTCAAAGGGAACTTGAAGGTTTTTTGGCTGCTCTTCCAGGCCGGGTAACCTTGGCGACTGTTACACCGCGTGCCCTCTGTCGTTTTCTAATATTTAAGGACAGAAACGGCAAAACCCAAGTTCACAGGAACGGTTGCATATTTCTTGGCCAGCGAGGTACACACCCATGTGACTGTCATACAAAACTGTGGACTCATCTATCGGAAAGCTACGTTCTATATTTCACGCTATTGGGAGAGACGGTGAATGGGACCAACGCTCAGGGCTGGGGAATCCTGCAGCTGATAAGTCCATTAAAGATTACCTGCGTGTGGTTACAGCAGAGCAGTTGCAAGCTCGGATTACACCTAAACAAGCCACTCCCCTCTTTGTGGACAAATGAACTAAGCTGTCATCACATCTCCAACGGGCGTTTGAAAACGCCCAGACCCCGACCCAGCGGTTCATTATTGCGTGAGACCAGGCATATTTTAAGACGCCCTTCTTTAGTGGGGATCGGCCAGGCGATCTCGGCCAAATAAAAGTACCCAAAAACCTACGTTTCCCCAACGACGATGGCTTTCTATTTAGTCATGTGTGGGGCAAGACGTTGAGGGATGGGGACGAAAACGTTTTTGGGATCCGGAGGAACCCACAGACCACCATTTGCCCCATTCGTGGTATTGAGCAATACATAGAGGTGGCATGTGAAATGAAAATTGACCTAATACGTGGCTACTTATTCCGTCCTACAACACCTAATGGAGGGATTCAGAATTCCCCAATGAGCTCTGCTGCTGCGGAGGCTCGCTTAAAGTTATATTTAAAAGAAATGGGTGCGGATGAAGGTGAGACATTACATGACTTAAGATCTGAGTGTGCCATTACATTAGCACTGAAGGGTACAGACTTGTCAGAGATTGTGGATCATGTTGGCTGGGCGTGTAGACACACTGCTCTTTATTATCTACAGCTGGCTAAAGTTCTAAACCCATGCATACGGCGCGTCTGCTAGACTCATCTCAGATGGAGTGCCAGATGTAATCAACCCTTGGCAGGACATCAATGAACTAAAACGCTTTATATGTGCATTTCCTATTGAGAATATACAAAAACGGGCTAACCAGGATCCACTGTGAAGGCATTATTATATGCTGTACTATTCATAACACTCAAAATGATATGCGAATATGAAATAAGGTACAATAATACACCATTTAATTTACAGCTAGGTGTGCATAGGCACGCGGATGACGCTACCAGATGACTATAAAATACAGAATCAACGTAGGACACTCCCTTCTTGCTCAGTTCTCCAGCGGAACAGTGGTCACCCTCCCTCCAGATTCGCGTGGGTCGTATTCCCCTGACACTCTAAGCCAAGCTGTACCAGCTTGGCTTAGACCGCTGATCAATATTTCTCCCATACCTTAATTCAACTGAGTATGAATGTGAGTGTCATGAAATAGAATACTATGTAAACGTCCTATTCCTTATCTTTATAGTAAAAGCAGTAATTGTTCATTCTTTCACCGTTATTGTTAAAAATAAACACTTCAGTTTTCTCGAGGTTCACATCAACTCTCTATAGTTAGTTTAAGTAATTTTGCAAACCCGGTAGCACTTTTTTACATAACTAAGTAGTCTCGGCATAGAAAAGGCAACTTAGTGGTGTGCCGCCGGCTGTGATATCATTATTATTTGCGTCGTTTAACGTTTCAGTAAGGTCGTGTAAATAGAGGTTAAACAGGGTGGATGATAACATGCACACTTGCTTGACGCCTGTATAACATCTAAAGGCGGGTGTTACCTTATTGTCTAGTTTAACTACTGAAGATTCATGGGACTGAGTACATCGAACTAATAATAAATAGAAGCGTCCGTTCACTCCGGTTTTGTCTCTTGGAATGCTATCGAACGCTTTTTTGAAATCAACAAAACACGTAAAGAGGAGTTTACGTTCATTTTTAGGTTTACTTTTTACATATTTGTTGATCATTGTTTTCAGGATAAATATATTAACTGTTGTACTAAATCGTTTCCGAAAGCCAACCTTGTTCACGTTTCAGAATTCCTTTCTCGTCAGTTAAGGTAGTTGTATAATCTTCCGTTTAAAACTGATATAAACAATTTACCGAGAGAAGACAGGGGCGTGATTCCTCTATAGTTATCCATATTAGATTTGGCTCCTTTTTTGTGTATAGGAATCAGCTTTTTGGATATTTACCTGAGTTAAGTATCGCATTGAATAACTTTTCAGAGGTACTTTGAATTGTTCTTTTCCATATTTCACGTATCTCATTTGGTATATTGTCTTTTCCCGGAGCTTTTTTATATTTTAGCCTGTATAAAAATGTATGACGTCATAATGACGTTGCCGAAAATATGACTTCAACGAATGCCTGAGATAATTAAACGACACCAAGTCTTACAAAAAACTCGACACAGACATCACTAATTCAAAAACGCATACAGTTTTACGTTAGACGTATGCACGAGGAAGAAATCATCGATAAAGACACTAAGCGCTTTTTCATACGCAGCAATCCCAAAGCGGGACGTTTCTACATCTTACCTAAAATTCATAAACCTGGTAATCCTGGACGCCCCATCGTTTCTAGTAACAACCACCCCACTGAACGTATTTCACAATTTGTTGACTTACATCTTAAACCTTTGGTTACTAACACTCTATCTTTCATTAAGGACACTTCTCACTTTCTTAATAAACAAGAGGCGCCCATCTGGGCTTTCACTCGGGCCACTATGTAGCGATACTTGACTGTGACGTCACACAGGCCAGTCACGCCACATTTGTTGTATTCTGTGGTTGGCAGAAACGAAGCGTGAACGCAGTCAGTTGCTTATAAAATATCACAGGTCCGTGCTTATTCATCGTCAAATTATTTTCTTGTTCTTCCAAAAAGTCTTATAAACGAATTTGGATATGAAACAGAATTGAGACTTTAGATGTATTTCGTGAGGCCCAAATCGCTAGATACAAACACATGGTTTTTTTTGCAATTGCCAACCACATTATATATGCAAATATATAAATGACGTCAGTGTTTACAAACAGTAAGTTTACAAACAGTATATCAATGCAGCCATTTTTTTTGGCCCCTTGTTTGTGCAAGGTAGGTTTTTTCTTATATATTTTGCGTTCCAGGATTTTTATTTTTTATTTTGGACTACCCTTCTTCAGATTTCTGATGGTGTTTTCCCAATGCGAAGATGAAATACACTTTCATTTGAAATCCTCTTAGTAATAACCAAAGGGAATAATTATTAGCTGAATTTAGCAGTCTTTAGGAGTGGCCGGTGGCGCGGTGACTTTCATTCTCTGCTCCCCTATTATATATGTAATTAAATAAACGTAATTTAATAAAGAGTCGCAGGGTAGAAAGTGTTGTGGACAATTTGTTATGATACGAACATTGACATTGTTTGTTATATTAGTTGATTTAATATTTGATTAGTGACGTGATTTCTTAATGATAACGTAGCTTCAAGTTAAAAATATATGTTTGGATCGGATTACGACGATTTATACGAGAGTACGTGCCAATTTCGTACGAAATGGCAGAGAGAATGCCGCCAAATGCAAATTGGAGATGTCGTCCTATTAGTGGATTACAACGCGCCGAGAGGCAAGTGGGATCTGGGACGTGTTATGGCGACGTGTTATGGCTCCAAGTTAATGATATATATAAGGATCGGATTACGGCGTCCACGCCAGATCACGAGATTAGTCAAGAGTCAAGCGAGGTAATAAGCACAGTCAAAGAAAAGCCATAAAACGTCGCAACCACCGGAGATCCACCCTTCAGGTACACAAACTTGATTTCTAATATATCATAGAACACTCTAGTATTGTAATTGCATTTAGTGAGTCATTAATATGGCCTTCGAAATGTAAGCCTTGTAATTTCACAAATATGATTGGAATGCAATAATTAATGTAATGTTATGACCGAATTTCAGAACTTATTCCAAATAAATTAAAAGAAAATCACCGTGGCTGGTTCGCCCAAAGTCTCTCCCAAAGTGTCCGCACCAAAACCTCTGAAGGATTAAGCATAGAAGCGCCGAAATTGAGGCAAAGCTGAGAGGCCAGAGAAATAATCTACGGAGCACAATAACGCGCTCCATCAAGATAATTGATGAGTCCATTACGAAAGGAGAAACGAATACTAGAAGATTAGAGAAGGATTTCGATAGCGCTGCGGTTTATATGAATATGTCGGAGAGGGAGGTCACGAAATCCTAGATAAGTGGGAGTACGATCTGACAAACGACGTGTACGGCCTTGAAGAGAAGGTCGAAGAGTATATACAGATTATTTCGAAACCAGGTAGTGATAACCAAACGTCAAACAACGAAAATATTATTGATAACGAAACAACTCCTATTCAAGATTTGTCGACACCTCAGCACTGATCAAACCCCAACTTGTCAACACCTCAGCAATCACATCCCAATTTAGAATCTCCAGAGAATATCCAACCGGAACCATTTCCCTCCCAAAACACCTATCCAGGAGCCGTTTCCTTTAGCCCAGCTTTCGATGTTTGGATAGACCAGCTAAAGGAATTCGAGGAAACGAAAATAAACCCGACAGCCACAGCCAATTGTCTATTGCCAATGCACTTTATAAATTAGAAGCCGGGAAAGACATTCCAAGCGTGACATTGACCAAGTTTGACGGCAATCCTTTGGAATACGCAGGTTTTATTGATCGAGTTAAGATCCACATACATGACAAAATCCACCTCACCGACGATATGCGCATGATCCAGCTCAAAATGCACGTCACCGGAGACGCAGAGAGATCTACTTTTGGCTTAGGTTCCAAAGGCATTATGTACGCCACGGCTCTAAAAACGCTTAAAGAACTAGTTGGACAGCCTAGCGTAATAGCGCGCGCACTTGTCAATAGCGTGACCAAGGGAGATTGTATCCGTAAAAATGACAGGCTGAGGCTTCGCGAGTTCTCTATCGACCTCATCAACTGCACGGCGACGATGAAAAGGATCGGATATTCCGCCGATAACAACGCAAACGAGAACTTGAGGAATATAATCATTCGTCTACCGGATCATCTGGTCGACAGATGGCGGCTTGTTGTGACAGATATCACAAAGAAGGGACAAGTACCAACCATTACCCACATCTGCGACGTAAAAAAACGAGTGAAAGCGGAATTTGACCCGGATTTTGGCGACATAAATAGAAGCCAAAGGAACACAAGCCAGGAAGGTATATTTTCTGCACAGCCCGACCAAACTAGGCCTCCCTTGACGTGCTTTGTGTGTGAAGAAGAAAACCACATGGTTCCCAAATGTCCTAAAGTAGGCCAAGCAACCGTCCTAGAGAGATTCGCCTTCTTCAAGAAGGCGAGGCTTTGTTACGCGTGTCTTAACCGAGGCCATTCAATAAGGGACTGCAGATCGAAGAAGAAGTGCGAGAAAGGCGACTGTTCATACTCCCATCATCCCCTCCACCATGCTGATCCACCCCCGCCTGCATCGGCTAACGACCTGGCGTCGATCCTAGACCGAAGCAGCATGATGCCGGTAGTTAGGGTACGGTTCAGGGCACCGAACTGGCGGATTCGCGAAGGTAACGTTTTGATAGACGGCGGCGCGGGAACGACAGTTATACGGATGGATTTTGCTAGGCAACTTGGGCTGCAGGGCAGGAAAGAACTAATAGATATCGGAGTTGTTGCAGGCGAGAGAGTTGAAAAATCCGAGAGTAGAAGAGTCCACTTCTGGGTGACCCCGATGAATGGAAGCGAAGAGTTCAAGATTGAGGCGCACAAGATTAACAAGACCATTAACAATGTACAAAAACTAGACCGCCAATGGCTCGACTCGTTACCTTATCTCCGTGACGTTGAATTATCACACACCGCAGGCCCTATCGATTTAACTCTTGGAGTCCATTACAGTCACCTGCACGCTGAGGAAGAAACGCGCCAGGGCAAGCCGTTCGAGCCCGTGGCCAAGAAAACCAACCTCGGATGGTACGTGATCGGATCGGACCATGGGCGGGGAACATCGGCACTCTGTTCCATCAACTTTGTGCAGGGAATCGACATGGAGAAGTTTTACGAATTCGAGACACTCGGCGTTCAAGCAGCCACTGCTCCTGTCCTAAGACATCGATGTCGCCGAATGACACGCGGGCGATGGAACTGATGGAGAAATCTTGCAAGCGACAAGATGACCGTTACATGATCGGGCTTCCATGGAAGAAAGACAAGGCTTCTCTACCCGACAACCGTCCAGCAGCCGAGAATCGATTGCGATCGCTAGAGAAGAGTCTCTTCAAAGACGAGAAAAGGAGCGCGATGTACGACAACGCCATTAATTATGTAGTATCAAAACAACGGATGGGCGCGGCCCTTAACGGAAGAAAAATTGAAGTAAGACACCAAGCTATTTACCACACCGCGGGATCTACAGGCCAGATAAGAAGAGCACCCCCTTGAGAATAGTGTTCTATCCAGCAAGTCCGTATCAAGGCGTGTCCCTGAATTCCTGTCTACACAAGGGTCCTGGTCTCATTGGCAACCTGTTAGGCGTCCTGTTACGCTTTCGAAAAGAACCGATCGCCTGTGTGGGAGATATATCTAAGATATTTTTACAGATACTGCTCCCCGAAGACGATACACACGTCCATCGATTTCTCTGGAGGAACCTAGATGTGTCCCGACCGCCAACCGTCTACGCCCTACAGAGGGTTACCTTCGGCGATAAGCCGTCTCCTGACATGGCGAGCTTTGTAATGCTGAGGATGGCAGAAGAAAATCGAGAAGATAATACGCACGCGGCCACAGTTCTTTAGCGAGACAGATACATGGATGATCTAATTTTCTTGTGTTCAAGTACCGAGTTAGCAGCCCAGAGCATCAACGAACTAGACAAAGTACTCGCAACAGGGTCCTTTAAGATTAAATAATGGATATGCTTAGAAGAAGATGTGCGCAACAAGCTATCACCTACACCCGATGGGCACGAGACTGACGAGGAACAGACTTCAGGGACGTCCACCGCCAATCTAGATGGCGAGGAAGATATGAAGACACTCGGGGTGGGATAGAATCCACGAACCGATGCAATCGGTTTCGCCTCGAAGGAAGTAAAGCTACAGCAATTCACGAAAATATCAGTTCTGTCCAGTATTTCAAGACTATACGACCCCCTTGGCCTAGCGTCCCCTGTCACCATCAAGGCGAGAATAGCTCTTCAAGGTATCTGGAAAGCCAAGCAGTTTGACTGGGACGACCCCCTTCCCGACGAAGCAAGTGCCACGTGGCTGAAGCTTCTTGAGGAGATCCAAAGTCCAGTTCCCGAGGTGCCTCAAGCCACGTAACGCATCAGGTTTACCAGAGCTACATGTCTTTGCAGACGCAAGCGGAGCAGCATATGGCGCGGTTGCTTATTTCTTGTGGCCGACGACACAAGTTCCAGAGGTCCATGTGGTAGCAGCGAAAGCCAGGGTAGCGCCAATACACCAGACGACGATTCCCAGACTGGAGCTGATGGCCGACCTGATCGCATCGAGACTTGCGCAAACCATCGTTAACGAGTTCAAGACGAAGTCAGCGAGCGTCACTTTGTGGTCAGACTCCACATTAGTCCTCAACTGGTTAAGATCCCAGTCCGCTACATTCAAGCCCTTCGTTGGCGTTCGTGTCGCCGAAATCCAATCGACGTGGGATCCAAGCTGCTGGGTACACGTACCGACTGATCAGAACCCAGCGGATGACTTGAGTCGAGGAATATCATTTGAAGAGCTGACCACGGGGCGTTTGATGAATGGTCCACTCTTCCTCAAAGAGTACAAGGTAGATTGGCCGATCAAAAAGGTCGCAAGGGTATCCCAAGAAGAAGCCGAAGACCCCGAGATCAGGAAGAAGCCAGTTAGCGCAATGGCCGATGTCATCCAGACTACAGCGCTCCTAGATCCATCAGCTTTCTCAAGCTGGGGCAAATTGACGAGAGTTACAGCATTCTGCTTGCGATTCGTTAACAACCTGAAGCGTCATCTCAAGGATCCAGCAGAAATCAAGAAAGGTCCCTTACAACCAGGTGAAGCAGTAGCCGTGTTAGTTTATTTACATCCCAATTAATGCTCTCCATTTTGTTGAAGTACCCTGGTAAAAGCCGATTGATATTGAACAGAATTTAGAAACTCTGGAATTTTTGTAGCTGCGCCCTCCTTCCATATGATTTAAATTTCCTGAAATGTTTGATAGTATCGTAAGAGAGTGAAAATTTACATACGCTTCTTTTCAAACTTCATTAGCAATTATTATTTACCGTTTGACTGTTGTATATAATTATTGAATAGACGGCTTATTATTCTTTTTTGACTGATGACAGTGATCAGTAGTGTAGTGGCCAAGGGTTAGTATAAGCAGTCGGAAGGCTCGAGGTTCGAACTCCAGTGGACACACTTTTTCTTTCTATGTCGATCTTTACTTCTTTACTTCTTCGCTCCTTTCTTGTAGTTTATCAGTATGTAATTAGTTAGTGGTTCATGAATATGAACCACTATTGGAAATCTGATCAAACACTATAGTGCGTTTGGAACTGGTGTTTCATTGGATGTCAAGATGCACCACCTGACGAAGCTTCGAACAAGGGTTTCACCCGGTATCAAGACCCATGCATGTGACCAAATAAAGTTCCTCCATTGGATGACAATGTCACTTCATTTTTTTGCACAGAAACGTAATTGATTCAACATGAAAGTTTTCTTTAATAGAATGCAAACCATAATACTGTAGTGTGACATGGTAACTTGTTTACAAAGGGAGAACATAATGAATATGCAATGCCCAGAATATGACACAAGTAGTAACACCGCTTTTGATTTGCTGGGATGGGATAAGCTTCACTCTCGGAGTGCCAAACACCCATAATCAAACTAAAAATTAGAAACTCGCAAAATACTTTGACTCTGCCGAAACCCGGTACCAATTGCATGGCGGAAAAGATATTTGGTTACAGTGGGGCATTGCTATGGAATAGTCTAGCTATAAAGAACTAAGAATGACTAACAGCTCTTCTAACTTTAAAAAGGTATCCACAGACAATATTCCACATTAACTCCCACACGGCAAACATGTAACACAGTTTATTTTTTTATTACAGTACATTGTAAATATTTTAACGTATAGTCCCTTAATGTAATTGACTGATGTTTTTACCTTGTTTAAATAAATAAATCCGTATGTCTGTCTGTACATATATATCAGTGCTCAATGTCACCAAGATACACTGCCACCAGTGTAACAGTTGCCAACGGGACAAAACTGGCCAAAACAACTAACCACCACTTCCCCTTCATTTCGGATACAAAAAATGGGAAAACAAATTATTGGAACAATTCATAATACATCATTCAAGATTCACCTTGCGTTTACACTCGTTCTCAATAACACGTGCAGGTTCGAAACGAAACTCCTGACTTCGAAGTCGTTTCTGGTGGATGTCAATCAAACGGTTTCCATAGAGTTTGAAGTGAACCGTTGTGTGAGTAAATTCGGGAAACTAGCATTTTATAAACATGGCAAAGTCTTTCCCAAAGTCGCTTAGATGGAGAGTAATCATGCTTAGAGCCAAGGGTTTGCAAAATAGGGAAATCACATAAACTTTATGTGTGAGCCGAGCGGTTTGTGTATAAGATCAAAATAGGGAAATCGCATAAACTTTATGTGTGAGCGAGCGGTTTGTGTATAAGATCAAAATAGGGAAATCGCATAAACTTTATGTGTGAGCGAGCGGTTGTATAAGAAATCTGATTGTTTATATAGCTTCAAAGGTCTTGGAAAAAGAATTATAGTTATTTTTATTCATCCAGTTGCAGATATGCTCCTTATCAGAGGCTTTATCGAGCAATACCCTCGAGCTCTACCTCGACGAGCTCCAGGCATGGATACAACATTCGACAGGGCAAATATATTTTTTGAAACTCTCAGGACATGTATTATCGGCAATGCTCTCCACTCTCGACTGACATTTCGGTGAGGAATTCAAGCAAATAACAATCGTTTTTCGGCTTAGTATCCGCCATATCTCTACCTATGTCGCCTCAAATTACTTACGATTTCGTTGACCTCCTACACTATTTATGTTTCCTCCACATCTGGGAGTTGTATGGCGACGTTTTATTTAGCATGCAGACCAGTGTTGCCATAGAAATATAGTTGAGTGACATCCACCAAATTGACGTTTTCCGTTGGAAATTCAATTTCGAACCTGCACGTGTTATTGAGAACGAGTGTAAACAGAGTGCAGTGTAGATTGATGTACTAGATATACAACTGAGCGAAATAATGATCGCATGAAATTTATTTCAAAAGAAGATAAACACTGTTTGAAACTCGTGATCATTTTTGTTATCGTTTAGTGAAGTGTTGGCATCTTGTTTATGACCCAGTCCCTCTTATCACAGCTGATCTCTTAACTCATAGCTACATGTAGCTGTCATTTATAAACAAGTAAGACCAATCAGATAGCTTGTGGGACACAAATTACTACTAACAAAAACATGAATAGATACCGAATCTTATAAAAGTCGCTACGTATTATATAGCGGTAGAACTTATTCATGGCTTTACTTCAACGAGTTACGCGGAAACATTTAAATTTGTGTTTAGTAAAAATAATTTCCTGACATTTTCTCAAACATCCATTGACTATTGTTTTAATAGTTAATTGTGACAATAATAATCATGGCCATTTGTCAGTTAGCCCTAGTTAATCATTACTAGAGAAAATTTACACTGTTTGACCCACAAAAACCAAAATCGTCATTGTCAGTTTTTTTAAGGCCGTTTGTCAGTAGCCCATTCAGACCCTCTTATTGACTAGTTTGTTCGAAGCGACTGCTGTAAATCCTCATCCAAAGAACAGCTTTATAGTTGCTTCTTACAAATGTATGGCCTCGGGTATCTAGAACAGTATGTATCATCCAATATCCGATCTCTGTCAAGATAACACAATCCTGATTATTATAATTATTAGGTTCTCCACTCCTCCAATGACTGTAGGTCGGTGGTGTTCCATCAATCCATTTCCAGATCCCCTATGTTTTCTGGTACGTCATGCCAATCTAGGCCTATCCTCCTTTCGTCAGGTTGTAGTGCAAGAACTCATCCTCTTCCTGGTCTTTGATGACAACAAGCTGGGCTCCAAGGGCAGCACAAGAACTCTCGGCTTGTGTCCACACCAGGTCCGTGAACAAGAGTAACAATGGTCTTGGTAGGAATGCCAGTTGGCATTCAAATAAGCCCTCTTTTAATTCCAGAACAGAACATTCTATTAAATGTTGAAATAGATATCGAGCTCGCCAAACAACATGGTTTGCAGTTATTTTAGGTAAAAACAAGCTTTATTTACCTCGGTGTTGGCAGGTAGTTCCAATAAACAGCGGGGCACATTTACAGCTGTAAGGCGCTGCTCATTTCTTGTAGACTCTCACTCATGTAGCGCCGTTCTTACAGTCGTGACTGGAACAGGGATCCTAGTGGTATGTAAACAAAATAAAATAATAATAATCAGTAGAAACGTACCAGTTTTCTATTACAAATCCAGCGAGCTGATTGGCTCCGCTACTCACTATCTATCCTGTGATAGAATGCCAATCCTTGTTATTGACCAGTAGTTCCGTTACTACCTGGATCGTCGCAAACGTGTTAGAGTTCTACCACTACCACACTGCCTGTCAGGTCTGGTGTACCCCAGGTTCCATTCTTGGCCCAGCATTATTCCTCCTATACGTCAACGATCTTCCAGACACTGTTAGGTCGAGCAAAGTCGCCATGTTTGTCGGAGACACAAAGGTCTACACGGCGATTAAATCCCCGGACGATGCTGCATCCCTCCAACTGACCTCAACAACCTAGTATCTTGGTCATCGGCTATTATGACTATTATGTAAATTGAAAAAGATATCGGTCGAAATGTTCAAACGCACGAACACAGGCATAGAGGAACTAAATAAATAAACACACATACAGGGTATTTAAGCAATTTATATTGTATCTTAAAAAAGGTTTAGGCGGCGATATATGGAATAGTCCAGTCATTTTGTGAAAAAAATGGGGCCAACCTGCCACTAATGGCAACAGAAGGTATTTCAACGGTTTTTAACTCAGAAACTTATTCTAAATAACATATCAAAAGTCTCCCAAAATCGCAATATGGGAACATGCCCAAACAAGCGGACTTTAATGACGACTCGAGAGCGACTTGAGGCAATGCATGGAAACGAGGCTGGACAAGGTGTTTGGCATTACGAGCACAATACAGGTATATCTAAGCTTGGAAACTTCGAAACTGTATCGGGAAAGGAATGGAAATGCATTAGTAAAAACGTTTATGGGGTTTCTTATTTAAGGCATTTTATTAGTTGCCTTTTATCAAAACATGATTTGGTGTCCTCAGGTTTTATTTTGCGGTATATTTGTAGAACTTATTTCTATGATTTTCGGACTTTAAAACGATTTTACTTATGTGTTGGGCAGAGAACCGAGCAGAAGGCACTCTGGCAATATTAAAACGAAAATAAAAGAAGCAAATAATATTGTACTTAATGAGCCGAAGTCAATTTCTGGCGAGATGGTCTGTCTGCACCACAACTCACATTGGCACGTCTGGCAGTGTACAGTACTGGTATAGATAGATAGATAGATAGATAGATAGTTTAATAATAATCACATTGCAGCCTCACGGCTGAATTGCGTAATTCACAATAATTATACTAGGTATGCTAGCTTTATGTCCTTGGCTTTTAGCTAGAGTTCTGTTAGGAGGTAAGGTGCATTTTCATTACTCTATATGCTATATTTTAATCAAAGAATTCACAAACAGTTTTAATACAGATATAATGTAATTATTTGGTAACGATGGCGCGGCGTGCCGAACTAATGCAAAACTTGTAGTTAAGACTGTGCACTTCTAAATTACAACAACAAATTCTTAATATGTATAATATCCTGCATAAAGATATTCCGCGCCCTTTGCTTTTTCCTTTCGCTGAGTCTGATTTTATAGCATGCGGATTATCCAATTACAGGATTGTAACAACAGGCTGAGATAAACTAAAAACGAAAAATTCGCGGTGCGATCTGATTTACATATTTCTGGTTTTAGATTCAAAACTGTCCTTGTAGATTGTAAAGCCATAACGTCGAGATTCACGTGGTCAAATTCGTCAAGTTGCTTCAAAACCATTGAAGATACAATACTACGTATCATCTGTAAAGAGCCCCAGATGTTAGAGCACCAGATGTTGTAAAACTCCGTGAGAAGTACTGTTTAAAACACGAACAGCAGTGTTTTATCAAGTTTAAAAATTCGAGGGCGAAGAATGCAATGAAAGAAAGTCGCACATCTCAAGGGAATGGTTACTTAATGAACCATTGAACCTTTGTATTCACAACGCCATGCAAAATATTCGAGTAATCACCGCCGGCAATTACGAATATCTCAAGGGAAGGACATGAAGAAATTACCATACTATGTTGTTTGAAGCGGCGTTTCGCAATGCAAGAATAACCTGCACTTGAAGGATTTGGTGTCGTAGTTTACCTCGATAAAGTTCAAGACTTGGAAAGCGATGTGACTGACATGACGGCAGACTCTAAAGTTTTGGCTCCGGCACAAAATATGTAAGTTTAATGCATGTTTTTATTATTTTACGGCTTTGAGTTTGGTTTTAATAATTAAACTAAACAGTGGCTCGGTAAACAAGTAATGGTAGTTGGATAACTTCATTTTAAAAATATTATCTGTGTATCTCGGTAGTCTGCTGATATTAGTAAATTTAGTGCAAAATTTATTATCTAGGTACCTTATGTTCCGTGCACTTTTTGCTATCTTTGGGTCTTTATCAGTGAATTCTTAATTAGGATGAAACTTTATATAAAATTTCATGTTCATTGGTATTCTTGATATAAAGTCTTCATCCTAATTTGCATTCTTTTGTAATATCTTTGTACCCCATATTCCCCTGGTACCGAAATCAAAGCCCTCCCCGGGCTTTTTAGAATGATGAGATTTTATCAGGTATAAAGGAGCATGCACGTGACTGATTTGCTTCATCTGATTGGACAAAATGCTCATTAATTATTCATGAGTTTTTGAAGGGTAGTTAGGGAATTAACCGTGCTAGCGCACAACGTAATGCTACTATTCGAGCGGTTGCCGGGCAACATGTTCACCAGGAGTGTCGGCGCACGTATTGTCTTCCAAGTATACGTACCTCTTTAGTGCGAACAGCTGAAAAAAGCTTCAGCTTTAAAACCGACTGTTTTTAGTGTGGGACTAAGCTTGCCTTTGATGGACAGAAAGAAGATCAGACGTCGAAGCATACAGAGTCACCACCATTGAGACCAAATACACCGTACTCCAAGAAAGGGCGGATGCCTGGGCTGAGGTAGTCAGAGGAAGAATTCTCAATGTCCATGATTTGTCTGCTGCGGATGCCGTTTACCATCAGGCATGTAGCTCGAACTTCCGCACTAAAAACCAAATACCGAAGACCTGCAGTGCAAAGGACATCCTGAACAAAAAAGGAGAAAAATTGGCCGACCACATGACAACGAAAAACACGAGGCTTTCAAAAAAGTGGCGATGTTTCTGAAAGAAAATGATGACGAACAAATATGTGTCAGTGATCTCTGTGTGAAGAGTATTTGGAAACCTCTGAAAACACAACTTAAGGCGCACCCATATGAGGGCGAAGCTACAGGAGCACTTTGGCGAACAAATACTGATCAACGGAAAGTTACATTTAAGAGCACTGCTAACAATATATTACAGGAATTCCACGCACATCAGCAAGATGCTGACCCAGAAACAGATAAGCTAAATATCATTAAAACTGCTGCCAGGTTTATAAAGAATGACATAAAGGCGGTTAAAACATCAACAGATTATTACCCACTCGTCGACACGGATGCCGAAGCATGCGTTAATTTTCTTCCCGTGACACTAAAACTGTTGATGGGTGTTCTGGTCGGAAAAGACAACGTTAAGCTAGCAGCCAACGTGCAGCCTGCATAATAGCCTGACCAATCTCGCATCCTTATTGCGCCTTTACAAATAGGCTTAGCGGTTCAACTACATCATAACTTTGCGTCGCGTTTTTTGATCGGCTCTCTGCATCGCCATGGAATTTGTTCTTCCTATTCCAAACATTCAGCCAGAATGCCGTATTAGACCAGGTCACGGAAATACCCTCCTTTAATAGGGAGTTTGTCCAGTACGTGGCCGACAACGTCGATCACAACATAAAAACACTAACACAACATAAAAACACAATTGACGAGAAAGATACGTTTCACGGTATGGGGATGATTGCCGCAGTCACACCTGGAACCAAACGAGTCCGATGTGTTCCAAGACAGAGGGTCAGTCCAGAGGATATAGCCAAAGCGGGACGTGTTACAATCCAGTCACCAGCTGAGCCAAGACAAGAGCTAGGAATCAAGGCATCGTGGTTAGGAATGTGTCAGACCCCACTGCCAATCTAGACGTACTGCGGCGTATCTGGAACATCGAAAAGGTGCAGACCCAAATAGGCGAGGACATCTGCTGGAATATTTTATTCATTCACGCAATACTTGGATGTGATACCACCTCTCGCGTTCGTGGTTTCGGGAAGGGTGCCTCTCTCAAGATGTATATAAATTCCCCATACTTTCGTGAGCAAGCACAAGTATTTGATTCTGCGTTTGCAACCCGAGAGGAGATAGCAACAGCAGGCCACAATGCGTTGGTATGCCTTTCAGTACAAAGGAACGCCTGGTGAACAGCTCGACCATTTTAAATACATACGATACTGTGAAAAGCTGACATTCAGGACCTCACAGATTCAGCCGCAAAGCCTTCCTCTGACTTCGGAAGCTGCAAAGAACCACAGCCTAAGGTGGAAAGATGAGGACGGAGACATGGCAGTACAAAAATGGGGATGGAAGATTAACGAGGGCCAAGTCACACCTGCAATGACCGATTTACCTGCAGCACCTGAGTCCCTGTTACGTATCGTTAGATGTAATTGCACTAAAGACTGCAGCAGCATGAGATGCACGTGCCGTAAACACAACCTTGAGTGTTCCATAGCGTGCGGTCAGTGAAAGGATTCTGGCTGTACTAGCTCTGCCCAGCAGCTTCTTGACAGTGATGACGACAGCGATGAGTGAGTCTGATTGAAGACACGAAATCCCTGTATATTTTAAGTTTAATACGACAGCATGTACCAAGTAGCGTAGCATTTACAGTCCATAGAATTCTTAAGTATGACGAAACACTTATAAGTAGTAGGAAGAGAGGCGAATTAGCCTCCTTTTTAGGGTGTTATGCTAATTTTTAGGGTGTTATGCTAATTTTTAAGGCGCTCTCATTAATTCACATGACGTCACAATCCTATTGTCCATTGGATTAATTAAGGAATTATTTTTTGGGCGTACGCCATATTTTTAGGGTGTATGCATAAATTCGGAATGCTAATTTTTAGGGCGCTCTCATTAATTCGGGCATGTTTGGGCAAAGCCTATTGTTTGGGGTCGTCTATAAAACCAGGAGCCGTGTCTCCGAATCAGTACAACTCAAAGCCTTGAACAAGATATTTATCGACCTATTCGAAATTGAGAAGTGAACAACATGGAAGCTACCAAATTGGACTGTGATATCACAGAGGCCATTGCAAAGCTACTCGAGATCGCAGCAGTTGACTTTGAGGTAAATATTATTTGACTTGTATTTAGTGAGACGTGAAATACATCCACTGAATGACATTGAACAGCACGGCTTTGCCTCAAGATATTCTGTGTCTGTTCCAGAACATTTTTTTAAAAAGACGAAGAGTTTATGGAGATTGATTGACTTTGTAATTACTTTAACTTTTAAATCAATAAAGTTCACTTGTTTTGATTGAACAGGTTTGGGCAAATCTTTGTTATGAATAACAATACACTATTGTTTTGGTAATCTGCTCTATAGTAACCCAACGATATTTTTTTATATCATTCACAACTCACTCGTAACGTAATTCTGAGATCAGAATATTTATAAACATTTACTAATAACAGTAAATCCACTGTGACTCATAAGATCAACTCTGCTATTGTTCTTAGGGATTAGCGATAACTGAAGGGCCTATTGTTTTGAGGAAAACACTGAGATGCAAATTCTTCTCTAAAACTGAACTATAATTACCATACGAATAAAAACAAACCGGATAAATTAAACAAAGCCGTTTATTCAATCTCAAAAACACCAATTTACAGTTCGTTTTCCTTATCGTTGCGGAGTTGATAACTTTCTTATTTCTCAGTTCTTGGGTTGATATAATGTACCGTGTTACAAGATTACACTGATTTATGTTTCATTGATTTTTTCTTGTTGACAAATGCTGCTTACTGATTGCTTATATTAAAACGATGACAAGAGGAAGAATATTTTTAAAGACATTTATTAATAGAAATCGACTTAATAAAACTTACTTCTAAAAGGTACAAATGTATTGTTCATCACGGGAACACTCTGTTCCGGAATAGGTTGTTTTTGGAATTGTTTATTCAACAAGAATTTTCGGTGGTGAATTGCAGCCTCGATCGCTTATTGCCATCCATAATCTTCCATGTTCATCAAGTTTTGCTTTGTTTCAAAGATTTTTCGGAAATCAGGATCTTTTCTTAAGCTGTGAATCCATTTCATATCTTCGAACAACACTTCTCTTAGGTCTTTTCTATAGGTAGGAACCAAAGCGTTACTGGCTTTGATTTCAGCAACTTCATGACTATCCCCATCGTGTTCATACTTTTGAACCAACGCTTCCCAATCTTCCTGGTGCCGTTCTTTAGCTTCGTTTCGAATTCTTTCCCAAACATCCTCTTCTCCGTCATAACTATCATCAGTGAAGTCCGTGCTCTCCTGAGAATCAGAGCTTTGATACGAATCTTCAGTCATTTCATCATCTGAGTTGGAACGATTAGCAGCCATCGTTTATATCTTTACTCTTCAAGGATCGGGAGTATAATGTCAGACCCTTAAAAGTTTCCAACTTTATAGAAAACAAATTGGTGTGGTCACTAAGTTTAACAAATGTTGATTAGCTAATTTAGCTAAGGGCTCTCAGTTAGACCAATATTATAAGCAGGATTCCTAACCAACATATTTTCCATTATCAACAACTGGATTTACATTCCTCGACAAAAACTCTCATTTTTTGAAGTTTCGCTTCTTGTAAATATGGTTTACGTTCTTGAGTTGATAATCTATGGACTTGTGCCAAGTGGTTGGATAATTTAACAAGATACTTTGATCCACAATTAGGTACAGGGCAGTTTTTCAAAGTCCGATTTTCCATGTTCACTCGTTGAAAGTTAGTATCAAATAGCACAAATCTACTTGATCGTCCCTTTTATCTCCTTTCATCCCTTTTGTCGCCTTTCGTCCCGCTTTTTTTCTTTTTGAAATAAAAAAAAAGAGGGATAAAAAAGAAAAAGCGGGACGAGAGGCGACAAAAGGGATGAAAAGGATGAATGGAATATACGAACGTGGACACGTCTCTTGTCAGTAAACCCTTTCATCCCTTTTGTCGCCTCTTGTCCCGCCTTTTTTCGTATTGAAATAAAAAAAAGAGGGATAAAACGAAAAAAAAGCGGGACAAGAGTCGACAAAAGGGATGAAAGGGTTTACTGACAAGAGACGTGTCCACATTCGGATCTAGTTATCTCCGTTCATCCTTTTCATCCCTTTTGTCGCCTCTTGTCCCGCTTTCTTCTTTTTTTATCCCTGTTTTTTTATTTCAATACGAAAAAAGGCGGGACAAGAGGCGACAAAAGGGATGAAAGGGTTTACTGACAAGAGACGTGTCCACGTTCGTATATTCCATTCATCCTTTTCATCCCTTTTGTCGCCTCTCGTCCCGCTTTTTCTTTTTTATCCCTCTTTTTTTTTATTTCAAAAAGAAAAAAAGCGGGACGAAAGGCGACAAAAGGGATGAAAGGAGATAAAAGGGACGATCAAGTAGATTTGTGCTATTTGATACTAACTTTCAACGAGTGAACATGGAAAATCGGACTTTGAAAAACTGCCCTGTACCTAATTGTGGATCAAAGTATCTTGTTAAATTATCCAACCACTTGGCACAAGTCCATAGATTATCAACTCAAGAACGTAAACCATATTTACAAGAAGCGAAACTTCCAAAAAAGAGAGTTTTTGTCGAGGAATGTAAATCCAGTTGTTGATAATGGAAAATATGTTGGTTAGGAATCCTGCTTATAATATTGGTCTAACTGAGAGACCTTAGCTAAACTAGCTAATCGACATTTGTTAAACTTAGTGACCACACCAATTTGTTTTCTATAAAGTTGGAAACTTTTAAGGGTCTGACATTATACTCCCGATCCTTGAAGAGTAAAGATATAAACGATGGCTGCTAATCGTTCCAACTCAGGTGATGAAATGACTGAAGATTATTATCAAAGCTCTGATTCTCAGGAGAGCACGGACTCCACTGATGATAGTTATGACGGAGAAGAGGATGTTTGGGAAAGAATTCGAAACGAAGCTAAAGAACGGCACCAGGAAGATTGGGAAGCGTTGGTTCAAAAGTATGAACACGATGGGGATAGTCATGAAGTTGCTGAAATCAAAGCCAGTAACGCTTTGGTTCCTACCTATAGAAAAGACTTAAGAGAAGTGTTGTTCGAAGATATGAAATGGATTCACAGCTTAAGAAAAGATCCTGATTTCCGAAAAATCTTTGAAACAAAGCAAAACTTGATGAACATGGAAGATTATGGATGGCAAGAAGCGATCGAGGCTGCAATTCACCACCGAAAATTCTTGTTGAATAAACAATTCCAAAAACAACCTATTCCGGAACAGAGTGTTCCCGTGATGAACAATACATTTGTACCTTTTAGAAATAAGTTTTATTAAGTCGATTTCTATTAATAAATGTCTTTAAAAATATTCTTCCTCTTGTCATCGTTTTAATATAAGCAATCAGTAAGCAGCATTTGTCAACAAGAAAAAATCAATGAAACATAAATCAGTGTAATCTTGTAACACGGTACATTATATCAACTCAAGAACTGAGAAATAAGAAAGTTATCAACTCCGCAACGATAAGGAAAACGAACTGTAAATTGGTGTTTTTGAGATTGAATAAACGGCTTTGTTTAATTTATCTGGTTTGTTTTTATTCGTATGGTAATTATAGTTCAGTTTTAGAGAAGAATTTGCATCTCAAGTGTTTTCCTCAAAACAATAGGCCCTTCATTTATCGCTAATACCTAAGAACAATAGCAGAGTTGATCTTATGAGTCACAGTGGATTTACTGTTATTAGTAAATGTTTATAAATATTCTGATCTCAGAATTACGTTACGAGTGAGTTGTGGATGATATAAAAAATATCGTTGGGTTACTATAGAGCAGATTACCAAAACAATAGTGTATTGTTATTCATAACAAAGATTTGCCCAAACCTGTTCAATCAAAACAGGTGAACTTTATTGATTTAAAAGTTAAAGTAATTACAAAGTCAATCAATCTCCATAAACTCTTCATCTTTTCAAAAAAAATGTTCTGGAACAAACACAGAATATCTTGAGGCAAAGCCGTGTTGTTCAATGTCATTCAGTGGATGTATTTCACGTCTCACTAAATACAAGTCAAATAATATTTACCCCAAAGTCAACTGCTGCGATCTCGAGTAGCTTTGCAATGGCCTCTGTGATATCACAGTCCAATTTGGTAGCTTCCATGTTGTTCACTTCTCAATTTCGAATAGGTCGATCAATATCTTGTTCAAGGTTTTGGGTTGTACTGATTCGGAGACACGGCTCCTGGTTTTATAGACGACCCCAAACAATAGGCTTTGCCCAAACATGACCGAATTAATGAGAGCGCCCTAAAAATTAGCATTCCGAATTTATGCATACACCCTAAAAATAGGGCGTACGCCCTAAAAATAATTCCTTAATTAATTCAATGGACAATAGGATTGTGACGTCATGTGAATTAATGAGAGCGCCTTAAAATTAGCATAACACCCTAAAAAGGAGGCTAATTCGCCTCTCTTCCTACTACTCTTATACGAATAATGACTTTGTCAATAACTTGCATATTGTTCATGCATAATGTGTGTATTTACATTCGCTAAGTAGTTTCAGACAGTTCGCAAAAAAATGGAAAAGTAGGTTACAATGCGACAGTGGAAATGATAGCAAGAATATTAAATGTAGAGCACCATAAACGCATTGTTACTTGTGTTTCTATCGCGATCAATCTGGATACCGGCAATGACTATATGAAAATACCGTAAATAACGTTGACATTTGTGGATATCAGTTTTATCATACTGATTCACCAACTGCAGCAGGTGGAGCCGCTATTTACGCTTCTCAAGATTTAGAAACAATTCCTAGACCTGATATTAAGTTTATTACCAAGTTTGTTGAATCGTGTTGGATTGAAATTGATCCTCGCAGTAAAGCAAAAAATCCCATCATTGTTGGTTGTATATATAGACACCCCAAATCAAATATCGAAATATTCACTGAACAGTTGGAAGAGTTGCTTAGGGATTTAAATCAACGTAAATACGACATTTATATCTTGGGCGATATTAATATTGACTTTTTCAAATATACAAGCCATCCACCAACGGAGAAATATTTAGATATGCTTTATGCAAATAACATCACTCCCGTTATTACTAAGCCGACTAGAATAACTGACCATAATAACTGACTCTAATTGACCACATTTATACAAACACTTCGATCTCTCACATAACTTCCGGTATCACATTAATCGACATATGTGATCATCTCCCAGTATTTTGTATTGCAAATACTACCGTCAAACGAAGTAATGAAAAAAAGTTCTACAGAGATTATAAACAATATAACAAAGATGCATACTTAAAAGATATCCGAGAAATCGACTGGAACGTTCTATTAAATGAAAACGCTGACCTAAATCTACGTAACGTAAAGGTGATAAATACAACAAGAGCCCATCTGGGCTTACACTCGGGCCACATGAGACTGAAGATGAAATACACTTTCATTTGAAATCCTCTTAGTAACTAGGTATTGAATACATAGAGTTCTAGCATATTTTGTCATATATGGTTTGTGCTAGGGGAGCCCGGGAATTGGTTCACTACTGATGCTCTTGTGATAATTTATATATAATGGCACTACAAATGTCAAAATACCCCATGTATGCCCAGAAAGGAGGGGGTGGGGGTCAGGTTTGGAAATGATAGAGCCAAAATACACACACAACACACATACATACATGCTGTACATGTACATTTCAGCCACAATTTCTTTCAATTATGTAGTTTAAAGTCGCAGTGTCACGGTACTGCGCATGTGTGAAAATCTGATGATTTTAGAATTACGTTCCGGCCCGGAACGAAGTTCTCAGAGGGGTGAAATATCGATTTTTAAATCGACTTCATCAGTGTTCTTTTTGAACTCATCCTTGCCTCCTTTGGTCATTTATGGAAATGTAAGATGTGCTTAAATAAGTTTTAGTTATTTGTTTATTCAAAATTAGTCGTTGAGACTGCAACACAACTAAAACAAAAAAGCATAAGTGATGCTTACCGGCGGGGAAAACGGCCACTCAGTACTCTGAATACAGCAGCCGAAAAACGCAAGAAATTGGAAACTTTTTGGCATTCCAACCAGAAGCGAAGAGGGTTTGGATGTCCAGTAGAGTTCACGAAACACATGGCAACTTTTCAAGTCGTATTATAATGATATGGCAGTTTTCAACAGCGATACGAAGAAATATATATCTACGGCTTAGAAACGAGGCTGAAATTATATGAAATGACCGGAGTGCAAAGAGTAGTATATGAATTGTTGCTTCTGGCCCGATTACAACAAAATACAACGAACACACTGTTGCATTTGTTGCATTTTATAACATCTCACCCTTCGGGTTCGTTATCATAAAATGCAACAAATGCAACAGTGTGTTCGTCGTATTTTGTTGTAATCGGGCCAGAGAGCAACAATTTATCTTCTACTATAGTTCATTTATTGTATTTATAATTATATATTAAATAATCGGTTTCTACCGCTTTTTTCCGGATTAAAGCAGTTTTGTTGTACTATTTTTTAATCATATTTTACATTTCAACGTCCTATTAGAGAAGTGATTACTATGCAGTATATCGATCTCTTCCACTATGGATAGCATATCGTGCCTCCCCATAGAAATCTTAGTCAAGATAGTAGAGTATGCAGGCCCAGAATCATTCGCAAGCATCGCAAGGACATCGAAACACCTAAACGGTGCCGCATCTCTCGTGCGCTACAAAAACGTAGACCAAGAGTTCCGTAAACGAGTACTCACTTTCGGTCTTAGGTCTACTCGTAATGACAACGATCGAGACAATTTGGCTGGGACTTTCGGTATTTCCGCAAACTACATCGATGATAGCTTTCCTCTTGTCTACGCCAGTGAATATGGTAATCTTAACGTTATTAAGTGGCTCATTAAGCACTTATGGTTCGATAAAATGGATGGACACACCGATTACGTTCTATGCGCTGCCTGTAAGGATGACCGTCTTGATATCGCTAAGTGGCTCACTAAGCACTTCCAGTTCACCAAAGAGGATAAAGCCGTCGGGTTTGCTATACTAGACGCCTGTAGGAATGGCCATCTCAATACCGTTAAGTGGCTCATTCAACGCTTTCAGATAACTATAGAGTATAAATACGTTCATCATGCTCTACTATGCGCCTGTAGCAATGGTCATCTTAATACCGCTAAATGGATCATTGAGTGGCTCATTAAGCACTCCCAGCTCACCATAGAGGACGAAAACGCTCTACTAGATTACTACATAAATGCTTATGCCGCCACATAGGATCTCTCGCAACGTCCAAATTGTCCCTAGGCATTCTTACACCTAAAGATCCAAACTTGAGCACAGCTCAGGTTTCTACCGCTTTTTTCCGGATTGGAGCAGTTTTGTTGTACTATTTTTTTCGTTGTATTTTTTACATTTCAACACCTATTAAAGGAATGATTAGTTTACAGTATATCCACCCATGGTACTAACATACATTCTCTACTTCACGATATTAACGTATGCTGTTATCTTAGTACGTATTAATACCACACAGATTAGACAAGTGCGTATAATTGAAGAACCTCAACGTAGACGTCACAACTAAGATACCAATTAGACATATAACATATATAGGTATATTGCACGATGATTGAGACAAGAACTTGTGATTGGTTGATGCGAGGAAAGACCACGAAATGTATAAGGAAGTGTTCAAAGGTGTCAGAGTATTGCTCTCAACATAACTTCCAGATAGGAAGAGGATGTGCTATATTCGTTCCATGTTTGACGTGCGGTCTAGGCTGTCGTACTAATCACGAACTTTGTGCAAAATGTGGTGCACCTCAACGCCGTACCATTCGCAATAAGAAGAACCTTGATAAGAAGCGAGCTAACGAGTCGGCGAATATCACGTGTTCAAATGTAGTAGAATCGGAGAAAGATCTAAATGTGGTGGAATCGGAAAAAGATCAAAATGTGGCGAACATTCACGATCTCGATAATGCATTGGATGACCTCTCCATCGGTGAGAAAGATCTAAATGTGGTAGGATCGGAGGATAAGTAGAAATCACGATACAAAAAAAGAAAAAGAATGAAGAGAAATTGTTATGCGACCTCTCTTCATTTTTTTCTTTTTTTTTTTTAACAAACGAGCAATTAGACAATTGACAGGCATATGGTATACAACTAGTATGGATGACATTATTAGATTACTTGGTCCAGAAATTTGTGCAAGCCTACATATCAAACCATTGTCGTATATTGAACCATTGTCGCATATTAGCACCGGCGAATCATGTTCCGAATGTTTATGTCCGATGGAACTACAAGGAATGGAATTCATATGTCCCACCTGTGGTCTTGTTTCCGAGACTGAATCATGTGAAGAAACAACTACCAATCTTACTACTAGGTTACACATAGTAGGGCCGGATAGCTTTCGGTATCAACATGATCTAGACCGCACAATCCCAAAGCAAAGCGATAACAAAGAATTGCAACCACGAACGATAATGCTAGAACTACTGGCATACAACACTATTTATAAACGAAATTACGACCTCTCGTTTCCCACAAATGTATTAGTAATCGTATCCGACACATTCCTTCAAGTACGAAAAGTTTGTATCAAACGTAGCTATGCGAAACGAACTATTTTAGCTGCTATACTTTATCAGGCATGTATACAATGTGGGTTCATTAGATCTAAAGGAGAGGTCGCTCGTTTTATGCAACTAAACGATAAAAGCATATGTCGTGGAAATGTATTTATACGTTCTCTACATGATGACGATAAGATCGATATAGATTTGAATACCGATCGAATAGCTCCTCACATTACAACGACTTTTGCTAAACTCGACCCCAAAGGAGTACCTAAGAATGTCCAACAAATAGTCTATGAGATTGTTCATAAGGCAATAGAAAACAATATAGGTACCAGCTCCATACTTGGAACTAAAGTCGTTGGAGCAAGTTACGAGGTAATACGTCGTTCGGGATCTTGTATGTCTCTTATTAACGTTGTTAAACGGTGTGGTATACACAAGGGTTCGATCATACGTTTTGTCAAGGAGTTGATTGCTTACCATTCCTACTTTGAGTCCATCTATAAAAAACACGGTCTAACTAGTGATAGGGTTTGATTTCGTAAAGTGAAAATAAGAGCCACATTCGATTCTTATCCCACTAGACTGCCAAGTTTTTCTCGCATTTCCTTTTGCACTTCTTGTTTGAGTTCCATTCGAATCTGTTCCACGTTTTTTTCACCACCCAAAGTCTTATGACGAATTTCAGACCTCATAATCTCGTATTTATCTGCTTCAGCGAGGATTAGACTGTATTCAGAGTCGGATATATTTTCATCACGCAAGGCTTTCGATACTAGATCACGAATCGTATTAATTTTCGCTTTTGCTAACATAGTGGTTTTCTCATGCTTAGATACTTTTATTCCTAATTGTTTAGCTCCAACGGTCGTAGATGCTGAAATTAATCCACACAAACCACCAATAACACCAAGTGGTAAACCAATCACTATTCCAAAACCAGTTAAAGCTATTCCCAATCCAGATCCAGATAAAATCACAGATAGACCTCCTGTTACCACCGCGATACCATGAACTATTCCTTGAGAACGCGCATATTTCTTACGTACGCCTTCATAGTGTTTTTCTTGAATTTCGATATCCGAAAGCGTATCTCGGATTGTTTGTAGTCGAAAATTCTTGCCAGTGAGCGATGGATAGAGTTTTGGTGCCGATGGAAAAAGTGGTTGAATTGAATCACCGTCCATCGTATATGTGATATACGTATGATTTACTCAAGCTTCAATACAAAACGTATAGGCTGCTTGTTGAAGTCTATGAGATTGCCTTTCTCATCGCAAACTGTGAGGCGAATGTAGTTCCGCATCGTTCCTAGGGCTCGAATGGGTATGAGGGTTGGTGGAAAGTAAGTTGTTTCACCAAAAACGTGTGATACCGTTTTAAAAGTATGTAGGATTTTAGATGGCTTCCCATCAAGAAGTGAGAAATCTGAATCCACCACATCACAATAGATAGATATGTGATTAATATCTTTTGGCACCAGGACGTATTTTCCTTTATTGATAGTCACATAATCTGTCACATCTTCATTTACTTCGATACCAAACAAATCGCAGACATTCTTAGTGAATTTGATTGGTTTCTTGACCTTCATAAGCCAATATTTCCTAAATGGGTAGTCTATGAATTCCAAGAAACCAGCCGCGACTGCGGGATCGAAGTAGGTTATCAAATTTTCTATCTTATAATGTCCCGCCTTAATTTCGTATGGAAACGTCAAACTATTGGGGGTAATCCACTTAAAGCCCCCTTTCTCTGCTAGGTTCCACCAATTGTGACTAAGAGTGACCTCAACTAGCGAAATATTATTGATAAGAATAGGGTTATCGAAGTAGACAGTATGGTCAGCCGTAGGACATGTGACATTTAAGATAACCATTATATATTAAAGGTATAAACTATGTATATGTATAGCTTCAATAGTTACGATGCCTTTTGTTGTGTCAGACGAAGATGATGGTCTATCTGCAGAGGACATAGCAGAGATTGCTAGGGGTGGACCAAGACTGTCGAAATCTGAGCAGATAGCGCTCCTTGCCGATGAAAATAAGAAGGTCGCAACGTTGAATGTAGATCTATTAGCGAAGTTTAAGAAACAATATCCACATGCAGATTTTCACCAGTTCTATGTATCAACGAATATAGACGGCCCTGGCAAATATTCGACTAGTATTTGGTTTCGAGATGGGAATCATGGTTATGTGGTTTATGGCGACGATGTCTCTAAGCTACCTACCACCATTCAAAAACACATCGATAACGCGTTGTTGGATGTGCATGATGGTTTTCCACATACGTTAACACTAGATAAAAGTGTGAAATATGCTATTACGGCGGTCCCACCTACTGAAAAAGCACAAGATATCGATTTAACTAATCTATGGATATATGTCACACCTACGAAAAAGTTCAAAGCAGGCGTTCCGAACATATTCAAAGAGACTGTCGTAAAGCATATGACAGCAAAGGAGTCCCACCATTGGTTATCAGGTCCAGATTTCAAATATTGGCCTCAACGATTGAATTTTGCAACGTGGTGTGCAACTTCTGGATGTGGAGTGTCATTATTTGATCCTATTTTCAAAACGTATCCACCCATCATTCAAGGGTTCCTACAATTTCACGTTTATTTCACAATACGAAGAATTCTATATGAACTTGGTGGACCTCTACCTGGTGACTCTTCTTTCAAGCAAATTGATAACCTCTATAGCAAAGCAGCGCTTGAGACTTTGTGCATCGAATTTGGTTTATCTCGAACACCAGACTTCAGATGGCGTGGAGGTCGTAATAAAGGATTAGGTGACATATTCGTTTACTTCCCCAGGTACGGCGATAAGAATGAGTATGAGTTAAGGTCGAGTGCCCCAGACATGTACACATGGACACAAAAGGACCCATTCTATTTATTCAAAGATGAGGGTGGTAAGTTAGCTAATTCCAATATGATTCACTTTATTAGGGGTGACGAGACTAACGGAAAACAATACAATTGGTTTACGCCACCAATCGGTAAGGGATTAACGGATGCCGGATTAGGTAGATTGAATCGATCTGTCGAAGCTTTCGTGTATTGCATTCTAGGTGCTCAAGTTAATATGCTTACACCAATAATTAGTAGTTATAACACCAAACTAGAGTTCAAAGTTTTGCTTGAAGCCACGATTATTGAAAACAACTTAGTGAATAGCGTAAAAAACTATCAGATTGCAATATATGATACGAATAAGAAGTTAGATCTGGCAATAGCTTTAGGAGTATGGCTATTACCAAGCAATCTATTGTTCGATACTCAAAAGATTAGTGGCTATAATAACGCATTCAAGATAGCTACGAAAGATATGATAATGGGATTAAACTCAACCAACGATGAGCAAACTAAACTCCCACCACCAGATATGGAAGGACAGATACGAAAGAAAAAATTACCGCATAGTACGTATCAACAAGTTCCATATAGCGTAAAGAAACAAGTTCCACATAGCGTAAAGCAACGAGTTACACAACATGAGATCAATCTAGCGATAGTATCTATTGCAGCAGCTGGAATTGCGTGGGTGTTATTTCGTTAACGTCGTTTGTATTGCTCTATTGTGATCACCGCTATAGCTACGATGAATAACCAAACGTTCTCTGCTAATACTCCTAGAGCTTTACCAGCCATAGTAAATATGAAATTCGCAATTGATCCAATCATTCCAGGTAGTATCTGTCCAAGTTTCTTTCCCGTTTCCTTTAACAAATCACCTACCGTTTTTAACCCCTTCTTTACTGTATCTGCCACTTTGTCGATACCATCTTTTACTGGTTTCGGTACGGATTTCGATAGCTGGGAAACAATTACACTAACGATAGCACCAATAGCAGTTGTCACCGCAAGAACAGTCATTCCATACTTCCTGAAAATGTATTTAACCCTTTCACGTAGCGATATACGTTCTAGTATGGCTTCTTCTTGACGTTCAAGTAATTCTCTTGCCTTATGGATAGATGTTAATTCTGTCTTAGCTATTTCTTTCTGAGCGTCAGTCGATTCGGAGTCTTCAAGAATAGATTCGTTATTTGCTTCCCGATCGGTGAGTTGTCGTTCTGCAAATATTACTTCATTAGCAGCCTCTTCATTATTTGGACCTAAAGCATCTTTGAGAGCTTTCCTCATCTTCACGCGTAATTTCCTATCATCATCATTACCGACGAATAGACGTTTAAAGGGTTCTTTGCTTCCAAGTTCGCGAACGGTGATGTTTCCATCTACTAAGGAGATTTCTATATTATGCCGAACACCAGCATCCGGATATTGCCCCTTTACTATGTCAACCAGCATTTCTTTTACCGAATCTCGAATTGTTTGTTCGAATGTGAATCCTCGAAGTGGGTCACCTTCTATAGTGTAGTCATGCAAATTATCCATGGTAATTGTCTCACTACCTCCAGCCTCATCTTGATTGTCACTCAATAGGTAAGCCACGTATCTTTCATTTGCTTCTCGTTCTCGTTGATCTCCTTCATCTCGTTCTCGTTGATCTCCTTCATCTCGCTGTCGTCGGTTTTCTTCATCTTGTTGTCGTTCTTCATATCTATCGGTATTATCCTCAGGTCTCACATCAACGTTGACCCTATCTTCCATATTGAACATAACTATATATCGTGGTATATTCAACATGATATCGTCGAAGTTAATTCCTAAGGAAGCACTAAGAGTGCAACTCGCACTCAAAGCTCAACGAACCTTATATAGAAAAACTTTCACCCCATCATCTGCTAATCCAGGTGAGACGCTCTATGTGGAAGTTCCAACGATGGGGGAAGATATCGTATTAGTACCTGGTAGTTTAGCATTATTGGGTGATATTGTATTGTCTGGTGGACATGCTAATAATCGAGTCGTTGCAAATGTTGGACGTTGCTTAGTTATACATCGAGTTTGTAAGATAGGAGCTGAAATAGTAGAAGACATTGCCCGATCGGATCTATTACAAACATATTCCGATATCTATCTATCTACACAAGAGAGAGAATCGAGAGTACAACAAGGTATCCAATCAGATAACACAAATAAGCTGCGATCTAAGGCTGGTGATGCAGGTACTTCAGATGTTGGTGAGAATGCATTGTTAGCTGCATATGGTTCAAAATATAGAATTCCGTTAGACGTTGATATTCTTACACAACATGGAGTTCTATATCCACATGCATTAGAAGACACTATTTCATTCGAATTAACTCTAGCCCGCTCTATCGATATAATCGTTGGATCAGATTCGACAAAGATAGGTACGTACAAGCTTACCAACATCCAGTTAGAATACGAAGCAATCAAGAATGAAACGCTAGCTAGGAAGACATTTCGCGCATATGAAAATGGTACTGCATTCCTATACGATCACGCAGTTCACTTTAAGACGGTACCTATCGCTAAGGCATCAGATACTTTGATATCTCAGAATATAAATGTTCCACGACGATCGTTCGCTGGATTACTCTTTCTATTCGTAGATCCTCCCACTGCCGGTTCACGAGATAGTGAAGCATTCGTAAATCCTGATATTTCACAGATAGAGATAGACGTAAATGGAGTTCCAAATAGATTCTTTCCAGGAGGTATGTTAACACCAGATTTTTGGGAGTCCGCAAAAGGATGGTTTGGTACATCCAATACTTCCATGACTCCTACCAAATTTTACAATAACAGATTTTCCATCATAGTCGATTGTCGTACAGCAAAAGATTCCTCTGCTCATGGTGATGGAATGGCACAAACTGGCGGTGGAAAAGATATCGATATTCGTATACATAGAACTTTAAAAGGAAGTGGAAACATAAGCATGCATATCTATGTCCTTGCGGATGCTCAGCTTAATATATTGAACAGATCTTTACATAATATAACATACTGATGGATTCCTTGGTAGAACACATCCCATTCAACTCACTCATAGTAGGTCCAACGAATTGTGGAAAGACTGCATTTCTCGTAGAACAACTTCGTGGACCATTTCGTGGTAAGTTCGATTATATAGTATTAATTTGTCCTACGTATGCCCACAACAAAACATATCATGGATTTGCTAATCGAGATCCGCATTTTTATGTCATATCACCATCTCAGGATGCTATCGATACCACATTAAATATTTGTGCAACCTTTTGGTCAGGTACCAATACATTGTTGATTCTAGATGATTGCGCCGCATCGAAAGATGTAAAACGAAGAACCGACAAACTAGTAGATTTAGCATTCTCTGCTCGACATATAGGACTATCTATTTGGGTACTATCCCAACAATTAACAAGTATATGTAAACCTTTTCGTGAGAATGTAGCTATCGTAGTAGCATTTCATACAGCATCGGTTATAGATGGTAAAAAGATATTTGACGATTACGGAGGCTCACAAGAATGTAATGAATTACGAATGATACTTCGATCTCATAAGTTTGCTCGCATATGTTTCTGTTTGCGACATCCTTTTGCAGTAGTGTTAGAGATACCCGCACCTATAACATATTATCATGGATGAATACACCAAAGAACTGGAAGGTGATGATTTAACAGGTCCACCACCCAAATTGGAATTTTCAACCGAATTGGAGGATATCGAAGAATGGCGGGAAGAACTTAAGACCTTAGCTGTATTGGGTAAAACGAAAGAATGTCTAGGACAGAATTTCTCCCTAACAGATATAACTAAACTATCTGAGAAGGACGTAAAACGTTTACATAGTAGATACCAGGCCGTAGTAGCAAATCAAATAACAGTACACTTAGTAGATGGCGTACTACGTCAAGTTACTCGCGCAGCCTCATACGTAGCTACACTAGACGACCAACAAGCACTGTTTAAGGATCTACAAGAAAACCAATTAGCCCGCCATCAGATATCTATGGCGGCTGGTCGATTAGCACTTAAACACGGTCGATTTGTAGCTCTAGCTAGTGTCTTGTTCAATGTAGCTGATCACATAGTCGTTCCTAGTACTCCTATTAGACATTCGCAAGTAACTACTATATCGAATCAAGATGGAGGAACAGACGGATCAGATAACTGCGGAGACTCAAAAGAGAGAGATTACATGTGAAAGTGAATTACCTAAAGAAATCAATGTAGATGAAAAGTTGGACTACAAACATACCTACTATAGCAGTTATTGGTATGGGCGCTGTATTGTTTGGCGCATGCTATCAAATAACAGGATGCTGCTTAGTAAATGGTTGGGCGCTGCATTGTTTGGCGCATGCTATCGAATAACAGGATGCTGCTTAGTAAATGGTGAACTACGTCTAGCTACTCGCGCAGTAGCATACGTAGTTCCACTAGATGACCAACAAGCACTGGTTAAGGATCTACAAGAAGACCAACTAGTCCGCAATGAGATATATACTGCGGCTGGTCTATTAGCACTTAAAGCAGTTCGATTAGTGGCTCTAGCTAGTGCTTCGTTCCACGTAGATAATCACATAGTCGTTCCTAGTACTCCTATTAAACATTCGTAAGTAACTACTATATCGAATCGAGATGGAGGAACAGACGGATCAGATAACTGCGAACCCACCAAAAACAACACCAACTAGAGTAAAAGATCCAAAGAGGGTTGCTGCTGGGAAAGCATTAGCACTAAGTAATAAACTTGCTAGAGAGGCTCAAAAGAGAGAGATTACACGTGAAAGTGAATTACCTAAAGAAATCAACGTAGATGAAAGTTGGATGAAAAATGTGTCTATCAATACTACGATCGCAGTTATTGGTACGGGTGCTGCATTAGTTGGCGTATACTATCAATACAGAAGATATATAGACGACACTTCTAAGAACATTAGTCCTATACGACCCGCGAGTCCGATAAATACTACGGTACAAGATATGGAGTAACAATTAAAGACTAGAGATATACTATATATATTAGGATGGATAAAGAATTGATGAAAACAGCGACCGATGCTGCTACGATAACTGGAATAGCTACTGGTATTGGTTGGATCGTAAAAAAGGTTACCAAGGAATCTATGCTTAGTGATCCTTCTACTTCTATTATAAATTACGTGAAGTGGACTGCAGTAATAGCTGGTAGCATATATGCAAAACAATATCTCGAGAAACAAAAGGCCAAACCATAATGACTGCATTTAGCGTATTTATGATGATAGGCACGGCGATTGTAAACTCAGCGGCATTCACTGGCGGTGGAGTGCTTGCTAGGATGTTTGGTGGAAAAGATGAAACTGCTAATATAGAACGAGAGAGACATGATAGGGCAATGGAAAAATTCGATTATGCTAGGGAGGCATATATCGAAGAACGTCAAGAATTGTCCGATTGGACGCGCAAAAATGAAGGTGCCGAACGCGATGCTCATAATAACCAACTCAATACCAACAGAGCTTTCGTGCTCTCCCATAAGTTACGTCAGGCACTGAAACGACTCAAAGCAATGAAAGAACCTCGTTTATTCGACTACTATCAACCATCTAACGCACAGAAAACTGGTGAGTTGATTTTCGTTGGTGGTGGAACGCTAGCTGTTGGATATGCTATTAGTCGATATGCTTTTTAAAAACGAGAATTTTTACGATTGACGAGAAAAAAAGAATAAGAACTAGTTGGTTAGATAAGTTCTTATTCCTTTTTTTTCTTTTTTTTCTTCTTGTTGAAGGTTAGAATACATAGATATATAATGGATGCTAAACTTGCGAATATCTTCTATGGTCCTATGGGCTATTGGAAAGGTTATGCTGCAATTAGCAAGTTATCGGTGGCTGCAAAGGTATCGGAAGACGTAGCTAAGGGTTGGTTAGAGAAACAAGCCATGTGGCAAATATATCTATCACCACCACGCTATATTCCACGACCACATTGGACTGTATCGAAACCTAATGAAGTTCATCAAGCTGATTTGATATTTCTACCTCATGATAGACCCAGTCGTGGAAGGAAACTATATAAGTATGCTTTAGTGGTAATCGATGTAGCTTCTAGATATAAAGAGGCTGAACCTTTAGCGTCGAAAGATAGTGGTGAAGTTGCTACTGCATTCGAACGAATCTACAAACGTAGTCCACTAGAATGGCCAAAAACATTGCAAGTTGATCCTGGTAGAGAATTCATGGGACGTATGTCTGAAACATTAGAACTACGTGGTACGAAAGTTCAACGAGGTGAAGCCGGTCATCATAGGGCACAAAGTTTTGTTGAACGAGCAAATAGAACGATAGCTGAAAGATTATTTGGATATCAATATGCAAAAGAGATGGTACTTACATCTGAAGGATCGGATGCGCGTAGTAGAGAATGGGTATTGAGGCTTCCTGATGTTATCAAGGCTATGAACAATGAAGTTACTCGACTAACAGGTAAGGAGCCTTCAAATTCTATAGAGGCACAACAAGTAAACATAAAGACTCCTACATATTCTCGAATTATTGGATTGAAAGAAAAGCGACTACCATTCGATGTTTTAGTTCGATATCTATACTCACCGGGAGAATTGGAAGGTGGAGTAAAACGAGCAACTGATCCTGTATGGAGTTTACAGACATATTATATTTCTCGAAGTGTGGTATCATCAAATCAACCTGTTCTATACTATTTAGGAAAAGATGCACCAAAGCGAGGGTTCGTTCGTGAAGAGATACAAGTGATACCACCAGATACAGAACTACCACCAAAAGGTATTCTAAGATAGAAGCAAGTCACTAATAAAGTCGTCCATACCTTCATCCTCTGTAATGATGTTTTTACGATTGTAGGATAGTGTATCGATTGCGTTCGATATTATATTGCTAATAAAATCGGCTACTTCTTCATTATCTGGAAAAAAGTCTCCATGACCGTAGGCTATCGTATCTATTCCGTTTGCTAGAATACATCTCTTACTATCGAATGGCGATAGAGATACTTTATTCATATGCATACCATACATCCTGTGACCTTCACTTCGAAGCATATGCATTCCATGTTTGAATACTTTCTTATCCATCAAGCACTCTTTATATTGATCATGACGAATACGATGTTTCACTACTGCCTTCTTGGTACCTTTAGCTTTACGAATCTCATCGCCACCTACTTTTAATATAGAATAGAGCTTAGATCGTAGTCCGACATATTCTACAATTGGAATACCTCCACATTCGTCTTTCATTTTACCAAGTACTTTCTTGTTGTCTATACTATACAGCGGGTGGTCTTTGCTATAGTTACTAGTATCATATAGATGTTTATGAGTTGCCATGTCTGAATAGACGTCTTCAGTTTTAATGTGTAGTAGTAGGCTGTCGGTATCGGTATAAAGTAGATTACAGCGTTGTCCATATTGCTTCTTGAGCTCGTTGTAGTAGAAGTCATACATCAAATGTTTTGAGAGATCTAGAATTGACATTCCAACATATACTGGACGGTTAAGAAGTAGTTTGCTTTTGTAGTTATGTACCGCTGCTAGATTATCGTCAAAGATCGTCGAATGAGCATAACTAGGTTTATTCAATAGACGTTGTAGTTTGTTTCCTTCCGATGCACGCACTAATTGGATATCTACACGCTTACGTAGATTCTCCATTGTCTTACCAAATACGCTATTGTTCATCAGTTTGTATAGATCCTGCTCGAAAGTGCTCTTCGCTTGTTTTCGTAACTCTGTATTCATTCGTATGTATGGTTCCATCCATGGGGATTGATCAAATCGTAATGCCCTGTAGATCTTTTTCAAACGCATACCAAGAGATAGATACAGTTGTAGATTGCGGTAGTGTAGCACATATCGTTCTTTGTTATATAAGTTAGGTACGAGTTTTTCCACTTTCAAAGATCCATTACCTTTATATAGTTCCTCGAATAGATCGGTTTGATACTCTGAGAACCAAGTTTTATCGACTCGCATTCTCTCTGGAGCTAGTGGATAGCTGTTATGTGCATCGTGAAGTTCTCGAGGATAATCTAGATCGACTTCAAGGATATAACCTTTATCTGAATCAATCGCATGTTCGACGATTCGTTCTTCCGTTGGTGTACACCACTCGAATCCTCCCGTTGGTAGATATTGACTCATAGCATAACCATACAGATTATTAGCGTCAAGATATAGTATGTGACTATTTGGTTTATTACGATCAAAATCGGGTATACTTTGGTTATTTGCTTTGGCATAACGCTGAGACACCATAGATATACCACCACGTAGACCTTTCTCAATGAATAAATGCATGTCGTAGTCGGTTAATAGTTCAAGCTCCACACCTGTCTTCTTTAACAATGCATCCCACGATAGACCAGGACTAGTATAGTAGTGAGCAGGATCCAAACCATAGTTTTGCATACATGTTGTGCGAAAGGTCTCGAACACATCTGCTATAAGAAGTACGTCAGTTTGTAGGTAAAGGTCATGGTAATCACCCAATGTCTTACAATCAAATACATTCCAAACTTTTATTGCGTGTTCGTAATCTTCGTCGGATATGTCCTCTAGAGTTAGTTTACTATAGAATGCATCTTTCGGTGGTAGAGAAGTCTCTACAAATCTATCCCACGAATCCATGTACTCATATGGATACACTCCTTTACGAGTTAATAGATTGGTTTTCTCTTGATCATGTGTGTGTTTTGCGATTTGTTTGAATGTGTCTTCAGCTGCACTTGATACCAACTTACTAAGAGATGATGGTAAGAATTGAATACTATCAATGAATCGTAGGTTACCAAGTGAGAATGAAATATATTTCTCCATATTATTTGGTATGCAAGATATATTACCTTTAGTCTTAGAAATAGATTGCATCAATAAGTGACAATCATAACCACGTAAATTATGAAATACAACTGGAATTATAGGTGATAGACGTAATTTTAGATTACATGTTTTGTGTGCGGCACCTCGAAACTCACCTGTGATGTGGCAATGATCACGTACTTTATCACCAATTAAGGGCTTCTGACAGATATGACAAATCGCTGCGCTATTATAAACCCTATAGTTTTTCCATGACATACATAGTGGTTTAGCCTTTTGGGCTTTGATCTTCACCTCTTCATCTTGTATGCATCGTAGAAAACGTTCGATAGTATCCGTGCCTCTATATAGTACTGGTGGTTCGCTATGACCATCGGAACGTTTAACTATATAGCAAAATCCACAGAGAATATGTTCTTCTGTTTTAATAGTATTGCTCTTCTTTAGGTCTTGAGCAGGTCCTTCGATCTTAGTGGTTAATGCCTCAAGGTCTGCATAGATAGTATAGGGTACTTTAAGCTGTTTGTGGATATTCTGGAATGAGACTTTGTTGTTATTATTGGTAGGCATTTCAATGCGTATGGCTCTGTCATTGATACCATTACACTCTGGAATGTGCTTCGTAAGAAGAGCTTCATCGGAATATCCATGTAGACATCGCTCGCAAAAGTACTTCCTATTACGATTCTTCGTTTGATCGAATAGGAGGCGATTAAAGTTCTTGATCCAACAATAGTGTTGCTTACCACTACTTTGGTCTTCTATTAGCAATAGGTTAACATGCTTTAAGAAAGTCTCATTCGAAATGTGGTGTATGATCACTTGCTTTTCCTTCGAATTCCATCCAAACACATTAATCGAGATTTTGTTTTGCTTCTCTACGCGTTTTATTTGTGAGATTGGTGTTGGCGCATCCACGCCATCAAAGTTAAACCCATCATCTCCTTTATATTTCGATGTCTCCTGAGGGTTTTTCATGGTTGGAAGTTTTGCTGCTTTTCTTGCTGTTGAAAGAGCTTCTGCGCGTAGCGACCAACGTAAGCAATTGTCGTCTTTGTTGTTCACATTGATCACTGCTTTCTTATTAGCTATTTCTGATGGTAGTGGTAAATATGAGCCTCCACGTAGTGGTTGATATCTAGCGGTGTTTAACCATAGAATATTGACCCTATCTACGACCCAATTAGATCCTCGACTGATCCACTTCTCGATTTGGTTGTATATCTGAGCATGTGATTCTACTATTACATTACGGATCCCATCGTCGTTGATCAAAACAGATTGAAGGCTATAAAAGGTGGCTGTCTCATATATATAACCATCAGGTTTATCAAGTACGAAAGTTATGTTTAAACCTAGTTGAGCTTTAAAGGAATTATGTTCTTGAATCTCTTCTTTAAGCTTTTCGGCAGTTTGCTTACGCACACCAGCAAGAAAAGCAGCTGGATCTGCTCCTAGAGGATTATCATCCGGAATATCCATCTTCCATCCATGTAAATAATTCCTTAAAGCACGTACTCGGACAAACGCTAGTATATGATCAGCCATGATATAATAAAACTTATAGCCAAACTCCTCTAATAGGGTGGTGAAATGTAATACCTCGATCTAATATGGTATAGAAATATGATGAATGGACTATAGTAGTAAATAATGAATATGACAACATATGTTATAATACCTAATAATCACACTCCTCTAATAGGACGTTGAAATGTAAAATATGATTAAAAAGTAGTACAACAAAACTGCTTTAATCCGGAAAAAAGCGGTAGAAACCGATTATTTAATATATAATTATAAATACAATAAATGAACTATAGTAGAAATGTATTTTTGTTGGGCATTCGTAATTAGCACTTCGTGCTCTTCCCTAAGGACTTGGAGTTGTTATTTAAGATGATATTTACATATAGTTTTCACTTGACGCCAACCAGTTTACACGCTTGGTTATCCGGGTAAAATTTTCTAGACATTTCTCTGTAATCCGGGCTTAAATTAACAGCGTTTGTACATGTAAGTTTTTTCTTTTGATGACCCTTAACCTCCAGGGGTCTCGGCGAATTCGCATTGGGTTGGAGTATACGTTTCCAGAATATTTTTATTCCTCAAAGTGAGGTTTTAACATGGTTTTTCGTATCCGGCGATTCGTCATTAGTTTAACATTAATATGTAATGTTTATACGGCAATAAACTTGACATAACTGGTCGGCATCCTCCTAACACGCCTTGCTTGATGTGTATGTAGAATATACAACATAAATATTTTCTATGCGGCGGAGCGCAGTGACAGAGCATAGAAGATAAATTGTTGCTCTCTGGCCCGATTACAACAAAATACGACGAACACACTGTTGCATTTGTTGCATTTTATGATAACGAACCCGAAGGGTGAGATGTTATAAAATGCAACAAATGCAACAGTGTGTTCGTTGTATTTTGTTGTAATCGGGCCAGAAGCAACAATTCATATACTACTCAAAGACTGTACGAAAAGTTAGATAAAACCTTTATTTGCTGGCAAAAAAACCTCATGAACTCAAACACGATAGCCTTGTGAGCAATCGACATACATATGAAGCTCCAGAAGTGATTATTGAATACATGAGAACCCATAGAGCAAACTGATAATAATGATCTAACGTGCTATTAGTTTCACGGACATTTGTGACTACGTACTAAACTCGCGCTACAGCATGCATAGCTTGAAATACTGTACGAAAACTCCCGTTTAAAAATTTCCTGATGCCGAAAGAACCATAAAATCTTAAACAAGATATCTTTCTGACCAATCGACATAAATATTAAGCTGTGAAAGTAAGTTTCCAGTCCATAACAGCCGATAGTGCAAACTAGTAAACAGCCACTCGTAGTCCGAAAGTACTGAACTTTTTAGCGCAAATGTATGTGTTACGTTTCCAAACTTTAAGACAAGAAATCGTCCATAGAATGTTCTATATTTTTTACAGCAGAGAACTGTGTTATTAGTTATGTGGAAATAAAACAATGGTGCCATTTGGAGAATTATGTCATGTCAAAAGTGCACAACGAAGAAATATATATCTACGGACGCGAGCAGCTTGTTTCACTTTGGTCAAATTCGGACTGTTTCCGACTGGAAACAGCAAAAAATACAAGTAAGTAATGAAATATAGATACCATTCTTTACTCAATGCTGTTTACCTTGGATGTAGGAAGAATAAAATCCTTGTAAATCTCGCCATATACTGTGCATAACTACAATCTGTGAATACGGCTAACACCCGAACAGTCTGGCGTTTCCTGCAAATTATTTTGATTGATTCTCATTGGATGTTACACAATGCAGCTGTCAATTCAATGTCTGGAGACTGTGACATGCGCAGTACCGTGACACTGCTCCTTTAATATTACTTTCTTTTCAATAATAGTTCCTTGAGGATCTTTAGAATTATAAAAAGTTGGTATGGGTGTTGTTGATTGAAGTGCAATGGTTAACATTTGAGTAGTAATTCCAAATAATGTTTCTCGGCTATTCCTTGCGAATATTTAGAATGTGTCATTCTACATGTGAAATGTAGTCATCTATCTAGATCTGTCTAGATGTTTGAGTAATTCTCAATAACGAACCAGAGGAGACGATTGGGGTTGTGGTCCTTAGGCCAGGGTTATCTTAAAGTGCATACATGTATAAGCCCAAATTAGTACTAATGATGTGATGTCACCACCAACACTTATTATACAAAAGCATGCTGGTAGAGACAAATTACCTATTTTTAAATTATAACTTATCAAAGTGATTTTACCCAAAAAAATCAAAAAATAGAAAATAGCTTAATTCACAAGCACAAAGAAATTCAGCAAATGTTGGTGATGAACCACTGCACCACCCCAGCTCCCCATGGTAAAAACTATACACTTTAGAATTTAGGAATAAGAGAAGAGAATAGTTGAAACTTGTGCTAATAAATGTTAATACAAAGAAACCTCTGCCGCCGAACCGATTACAGCGCCACGGTATCTCGATTTCCATTGGCCGAGAAAAACGAGACGGTAAACATTGTAGGTTCATTGTAGATTTCAGATTGTCCATTCCCTATTGTTAACGGAAAGAGAAGGCGAAGCGAAGAAGGTAAAATAAATTCCTTCTTCGAGGTATATCAAATCAAAGCTTTCTTTAGGATAAATAAGGAATATTTATTTAACGGTAATTTCAAGGTCTTCTGTGCAGTTCAGCAAAATAAAAAGAAGACAAAGCCGGAGTTTGAAGCCCGTTCGTATCAATCGTCGGCAAACAAAAAACTGCGTGACGCGAAGGGAGGACAAAGTGTCGAGGAGCAAGCGTCGCTTCGCTCCTCGGTGGAAAAGCTTCGTGCCTAAGCTTTGCGAATTGAGAACCTCTGGTACCCAGGGTAGAGTTCACGCCATATCCTGCTAGATTTTCGTTCCCGAATTTATAAAAACATGTCCATATAATATTTTAAAAAGACCCTGTCAGATCGAGAACTGAGAAATCGCGAGAAATCGGGTCATTTCTACTATACTTTCCGAGAGGTTAATAACAATGAATAACAACACAACCACAGTCAATTGGTATAAAAGTTATCATGTTCAGTTTAGCTACTTACATTTACAAACTGTTGTCTCACTCTTAGTCCTATTAGTGTTGATCAGATCTTAGCCATCTATGTCACGAGTGGATCCTTGACTCTTGAGTGGATCTGGATATGTGATAAATTCCCGTCCAAAGCCCGTGAAACACCTCTCAGCTTTAGAAAAGACAAAAATATTGGTATTGCACTTGAAGGAACCTTTGGTTTACACAAAAAAACAGCTGATATTAAAGGTTTTGCTAAGTCAAAACTCCCACTCGTCGCCATCTTGAAAAATCTGAAAATCACATGTCACATGGCTGGCGCAACGTACGTGTCACGTGACCAGTCGAAATCTGATTGGTCGACGGCGCCAACCAGCGACACAAATAAAAAAATAAAAATAAACACTTGCGATTTCTGACTCGCGCCAGCCGAAGGCCTGGCCCGAGTAATAAATGAGGTGGCAAATAAGCACGCGCCCGTCAGAGAAGTACCACGAAGTAAACTAAAACAATTCACCAAACCATGGATTACAAATGGAATATTGAAATCGATCAAGAAAAAGCAAAAAATGTATCAGACTCATTTCCATAGTAATAACTTGCAAAACATAAACCAATATAAGAAATATTCTAATAGATTAAACAAAATAAAATCCGAGAGCAAAAAACGATATTACAATACGCAATCTGAGAGATGCAAAAACAATTTGAAAGCCACCTGGAAACTCATTGGAACGCTCATTAAGCGAAAAACAAAAGGTCAGTTATACCCTACTCGAATAATTAGAAATAATAAGACATATTCCAACAATCTTGACATAGCGAATCAATTTAACCAACATTTCGTTAACGTAGGCCCTAGTTTAGCTAATTCAATTAACCCAACGAATCTAAACCCTACTGATTATATCCATAACTCACCAGTCTCAAGTTTCGTAATGTCCCCTATCACTGAGACACAAGTTCTTGAGCTCTTTTTAGGCTTAGACGGCAACAAAGCATCTATTAATATCCCTAACAATTTGATCAAATCAGCAGCCCCGATAATCTCGCCAATATTCACTTACATCTACAATGAATCTATTAGAACAGGCATTGTTCCGGATATTCTAAAAGTCTCGAGAATCACACCTATTTATAAAAGCGGCACTGTCACTGACCCTTTTAATTATCGACCAATATCCGTATTGTCACCCTTTGCAAAAGTTCTCGAAAAGCTAGTTTATAATCAATTGGAGTCGTTTCTTAAAAAAAATGGCATAATCTTTTACTACCAATTTGGCTTTAGAAAAGGGCATTCAACAGAACAGGCAATCCTTGAAATTACTGACAATTTGAAAACTGCAATTGACAACAAGGAGACCACATGTGGTCTATTTTTAGATTTTTCCAAAGCTTTTGACACGGTTAATCATAAAATTCTCCTCGCAAAATTACAAAAATATGGAATACGTGGCACGCCCTTATCTTGGTTTACTGATTATTTGAACAATCGTCAACAATATGTCAGAATAGGAAACACCGACTCGCATACACTTAGGATGACTTGTGGGGTGCCACACGGATCAACGCTTGGACCACTCTTATTCTTACTTTACATAAACGACATGCCAAACTGCTCTAAGAAACTCTCTTTTCGAATTTTTGCAGACGATACTAATGTTTTCTACTCAAGTAAAAATATGAACGAGATTGAAAATGTAATGAATGAAGGGCTGGGAGATATATTTCGATACTGTGCTAGAAATAGACTCTCTATCAACATGAAAAAGACCAACTATATGCTTATTAGCTCTCAAAGGAAAAAAAACTTCAAATATCCAAATTGAGAACATCGAACAAAAAGACCATATCAAATATTTAGGAATATATATTGACAGACATATCAGTTGGGAACAACAGATTAAACATGCTAATTGCAAAATCGCAAAGAATACAGGTATTTTGAACAAATTGAGATATCACGTTGATTTAAATATGCTGAAGCAACTCTACTATACTCTAATCTACCCTTACATCAACTATGGTATCATGAGTTGGGGTAACACATACACTACCCAATCATCTTACAAAACTTCGTACCTGCCAAAACAAATGTATCAGAAATATATTTTTTGCTTATAAAAGAGAAGACGCCACTCCCTATTTTAATCTATTACGAATCCTCAAGCTCGACAACGTTTTTAAGTTGAAAATAGCGACTTTGACCTTTAAAATTATAAATAAAAAAGATACAGGTCCTTCTATATTCTCAAACACCATAAAAACAGCCGCAACATGTCACACTTATAACACCAGATTCGCTGCTAAGCAAAATTTTAGCAGACCAAAAGCTCGAACCAACTATGGAATCCATACATTTAGATTTATTTCGTCTTCAATTTAGGAGTCAATCGATTACAATATAAAACAGTCAAAATCGTCCTACGCATTTTCAAAACAATACAAAGAATCACTTCTCCTTTCTCAAGCATAAACTACTACAGACATGGGCTTTATTTTCATTATTTTCAATATTACTATTATATTAAGTTCCGGTTCACGTATCATTGAGTAATATTTACGTCCAAATATTAACATCGCAGGCAGTGGTCAACTCGAAAGCCCTAATGCTACTTTGACCACTGCGCACGATTGATTCATCATATTTTCTCTCACTTATATTTACTTCTTATATTACCTTTCTAATACTCATAAACTGTAATATTTTTCTTTTTGAACATGTGCAAAATAAATCTGAACTGAACTGAAATGAGGAAATATGGAAAATTAGAGGAAAAAGGCCATTCGATTAAAAGGGGATATTTTAAGGGGGCTTATACGCGATTTGGTCACGTGACCATCCAGGTGACTTTAGTTCAGCTTCATTTCACACTTTGACCAATTCTGTTACGAATTCGATCGAATATAGTGCATTTCAAGCCTAAAATCAGCCACTTCCTCTTTCGAGCCTCGTTTTCATGTCGCACCAGAGCGCGACTTTAAACAAAGCCGATTTTGAAGACGTTCCCGTACTTTGATCGGGGGAGACTTTTAGTATGTTAATCTAGGCAGCCTTTGGGACTGTATTTTGGAAAGAAAGCTTCTGTTGTAATTAGTGGCAGGTCAAATCATAAATTGACTGGACTAGAAGTGCAGGTTATCGAATTAGTAAAGTGAAGAGAGAAGAAGACAAAAAAGAAACAGGATCCAAACTAAAGGTATGACTGCAGCAAATGTTCTTTGATTTTGTTTTTGAAAGCTTTAAAGGTTTCGTTTTTCAGGTACTCACTTATTGCATTCCATATTGTTCCCCCTCTATATCGTATGTTGAATTTACCATAATTTGTTCTCACGAGTGGCAAATAAAATGAGGTTTTTGCAGCTAATCTGGTGTTGTAATTGTGTTTAGATACAAGATGGAAAAAATTACCACATCTTGAAGGAAGCAAATTATGATGAAACTTGAACATGAAATTACAGTTAAATAGGTAGATAAGGTATATTTGAATAGCTAAACATTATCTGAATTCTGAGAGTTTTTGAACTTTTAATAAAGAATCCTCGAATTTTATATAAAAAGTACAATTAGAAAGTGATTAACAAAGAATTGCTGAAGATATAAGCGATTTTCGAAAACGTTTTTTTTTTTTAGGAAAGAGCGTATATTTTAAAACCCAAAAGATGGATTTGTTCCATTTTACATTCAACGAGTGCCCAACCTCCAATGTCTGTGACAGGCAAGTTTCAGGTTAATCGGCACCATACAAGTTTCTCAGCAAACGGCTGATCAATTTTAACCTTAAAATATTATGATCATGCATCTGGTTCAACTGCCGGAGAAATATTACAGTAATAATTCAATCGTACATACCATGCATATAGAAGTTCAATACCACTTGAAACTTCTGTGCCAAAGTCAAGAACATCGGAAAACTGCAACTAACGTTATACGGCGAACGAAGTAAGATTGCTGAATATTTGCGAAAATCGAGAAATTTGTATTCTTTCGGCGTAAAAATAATTCACTCGTTTGTTTTTCTTAGGTTCCTAATGACTTACAGTAGCCTATTTTAAAGTACCTTACCGAGTTTCAGCGCGCTTTGACCATACGCGTTTGAGAAATAAAGACTGTAAACTTCAGATTGTGCGAGACTTCTAAAATCTAAATGCTTGGAAAACCCCTCTTGTTCGCTAATTTATTCAATGGATTTGTTTTTAATTTCCGCACGGGTTCTGCCACTTGGGAATCGCGAGGCTAGGAATAATTAAAATTAATGTTGAAATTGAAATGAGGATTACATTGTAATACATGCGACTGTGTGCAGTAACCCATGAAGCAGGTGTTACGTGTTATGTCCACATGGTAGTAAGTAGAGATGAGGGGAGAACATTTGAAGAACAATTTTTTTATTAATATTTAAACAGTACAACTAACTGATTTACATAAAAGCCGTGTTGATACTCTCTACATATAAATAAACATATTTACAATTCTGAAACTCGGTAAGATACTTTAAAATATGCTACTGTTACCCATATTAGTAAAAACAAACGAGTGAATTGTTTTTACGCCGAAAGAATACAAATTTCTTGATTTTCGCAAATATTCAGCAGTAATCTATCTTACTTCGTTCGCCGCATAAAGTTAGTTGCAGTTTTCCGATCTTCTTGACTTTGGCACAGAAGTTTCAAGTGGTATTGAACTTCCAACTGGTATGTACGATTGAATTATTACTGTAATATTTATCCGGCAGTTGAACCAGATGCATGATCATAATATTTTAAGGTTAAAATTGATCAGTCGTTTGCTGAGAAACTTGTATGGTGCCGATTAACCTGCAACCTTGGAGGTTGGGCACTCGTTGAAAGTAAAATGGAACTAATCCATCTTTTGGGTTTTTAAATATACGCTCTTTCCTAAAAACAACTTTTTCGAAAATCGCTTATATCTTCAGCAATTCTCTGTTAATCACTTTCTAATTGTACTTTTTATAAAATTCGAGGATTCTTTATTAAAAGTTCAAAAACTCTCAGAAATCGGATAATGTTTAGCTGTTCAAAAACGTGATTTAAAAAGAACTCCGTTGCCAAAATAAATAACCGCGGGCCACCCTAATACCTTTTTTGTGAGAAACAAACACGATAGTACAATATTTTTTTTTTCACATGATACTTGTACTTTAAGTTACCGTTTTCTTGTTCTATGCTAGGTTACACTCTCTGACACTACTTCCAATTTGTTACTGGCACGAATATTTGGATATGGTTTTTGGCTTTAAAATAACACATGGTGTAGTTTAAAGTCCTCCGTCCTTCCTCTCATCCGTACTACAAGACCGACTAGATCATCCAGCAATGTTGTAAAATTCTTTATCCTTAAAATAATGTAAAACTACTACTTATCAGAGATCATTCTTAAGATACAAACTTAAGATACCAGGTAAAAGATTAACATTTGAGGGATGTAGCGGTGCTGGGAAGCGTGCAATCGTGTTTTCAGATTTCCATACATTGTCTGTAAAAACGAGTCGAATTCCGCGTGAAAATTTACAAAAACGAGTAACGCCTTGTAAAAATTGATTTCACTCGCGAAAGCAAATTTAAATTTATTCAGTCGAAATCTTAACATAATCACTCCAAACAGTTACCTATTGCAGATTAGATGTTACTTAACTTTGATTAGAAGGTAGAAATTTTTCATAAGTCATTTGATTTGTTTTAGAAGGCAAAATAGCAACCTTGTATTTTTGAGTTAGATGACTGGGCCGATACCGGAAGTTAGTCACCGGATTTCGATATGCAGGGTTTTGTACGCAATGACTTTGATATGAACAACAATACTTTGTAAATTAACCACCATATATGCATCCCTGCGAAGTTTATAAAACGCGAAAGAAACCAAACTTGAACATATTTGCGTTCAATGACTGCGCGCCAGTATGTATGTTTATCTGATGTTTTACCTTTTTGACCGTCACATATTTTACGTGTCCTGTTTAAGTGTAGTTTCTTTCTATTTCACAATCTTTGAGCGAATCAGTTCTATTTATATTTCCGTCAGGTAAGTAAGCTGAAATTTCGTTTATTTTTTCTGTGACACTTTCAAGTCTCTAGGATTAAGCTAGGCTTCGTTTTCTAGAATTCAATGCTTATTTTTCTCAGTGGGCTTAATACTAAGGTCTAAGAATATAAAAGTGCTTTGATAAATTCGTTATTACAAACATATATGCCAGTCCAGTATTTAGGGATTATACTTAAGATACGAGTATCCACGTGTTTAGAAGTTAGGTGCGAGATTTCAGTTCAACCTAAATAACTGAATACTTTCAAGTCGACCTATGTAGGATTGAGAGTGCTCAAGTCTTCTCTGTGGTCTTAATGCTAAGGTATAAGAATATAAACATCAGTGCTTACGAGGAATTCTTTATTACAAATATCTATGAACATTCCTAAAAACAGAGTCTAGACGCTCTCTAGATACGGTGCGGTATGCCGGGTTATGTAATTTCATGTGGGTTTCCTTGTACGGCCGGATTTGTTCCTATCTCAGTAAAATTGGCTCTGTTCGCGTAGCTTCTCAGTTCCTGTATATTGTTCGCCATTTTAAAAGACCGACTGTTCCCAGTTTAGTTATAAATGATAAAAAATGGAGCACTTTTACAATGCTACGTACGTCTTCGTGGTCAAGATGATAAAGCGACAGACTCCCGACTCGTAGTCACCCTCCGGGTAGAAAGGGAGAACCGGAAGAAAAACCTTCGATAATACCAGTATTACATATACATGTAAAATATATTAATGCCATGCAATGTAAATATTATCCCACACTTTTTCTACTTCTCTTCTTCCACTTTCCTACCTTGCTAATTTCTGTACCCACACTCGCACTATAAGACTCTAAACTATTACTTATCTTCCTCCCTCATTAACTCCATAATGGTAGTGGCCAACTCGAAAGCTTTTGCTCCTTTGGCCACTACGCAGTCTTCAACTAAAACATGTACTTATACATAACTCCATCTTCTCTATTTTATATTATCTGCTAGTGATATTTACTTTTATAAAATAGAAATAAGTGTGAACAAAATGAACTTGAACTTGAACTTTAAGGGCGAGATACCAACAAACTCAATTCACATATGACGCCGCATCCGGAAATCGAACCTGGGCCACAGAGGTGAGAGGCGAATCGCTTAACTACTGCACCTGTTTGCTCAGTCTAACTGTTTTCTCAATAAAGACCAAATCACCTGTCACCAATCATTTCTACAAAAGAAACAAAGTACAGAAAACAAAAGTGACCTAACCAAGACAAGACAAGACAATTTTATTTCACACTGATTCGAAAGCGTAAATAACAGGAGTAGCATGAAAAAAATCAATGGATTGAAGTCATTAGATTAAAAATAAGGATAACACAATGTCTGTATGCAGCTGGTAAAGTAGCGCAAGGCTTTGGCTGCTGTAATTAGGAAAGTAAAAATAGGCTGAGCTCAGTTACCATGAGATATATGACTAAACAATTTAAAATAATTAGTACGCATAACATTAATCATACTTAAAGCTAGGAAGAAAAAAGATTTGATGTGAACATTATTATATACTATGATGTTAACAAATTATAGAGAGACGAAGAAGAAAACATACATACAACTGCAATAGAAATGAGAAAATCAGGAATTCAGTGATAGTTGAGAATTAAGTTTGACGATTCAAGAGATAAGTTTTATATTGTTTTTTGAAACAGAATTAGCTGATAGGTCTTTTAGGTCAGGAGGGATGCTTTCCCATAATTTGGATGCTAAGTATTTGAAAGTGAATTGGCCATCATTAATTTGTTCTTATACTTCTGGATGAATATCTTGTATTATGAGAATGGATACTTGATACAGGGATGAGGAATTCAGTAAATATACGGGAAGGGATACTAATTGAGTGGTTTATTATCTTATGTGTAAATATAGATGTCTTTAGTTTGACGATATTTTCAACTTTGAAAATTTGAAAATTCCAAGAAGATTAAAATATGGGTCCAGATTCTCTTTCCCTTTAATAAAGAATATACTTCTTATGCAATTGTTTTGTTTGACAGAGAGTTTTTTTTAACTAGCTTTGTAAGTGTTACTCCAACTCATGGGGTAACACTTACAATATGTATTTTCAAACTGTGTTAACAAATTCAAACTGTGTAGTGGCTGGGAGAGAGGCAGCATTGACTAACTTTAGGTTACGCTAGTATATTGTATATTTATTGGACTCGTTTCTTATCTCAATCATTGCCTAAAAGAGTTACACATAATGACTACATGATGTATATTGAAAATAACCAGGACCACATTACCCGGAGCATCCATCTCCTAAGCTACATCTTGATGCAGCGTGTTTACAGACCGGGTTATTATTAGAATGCGCTTCCCAGGAGTTCGGGTTCCGCTAGCCAGTCAGAAGCATTTGCGTAATTGTAATTTTATGATGTTGCAGCCATGCTGCTTGACCAGCCAAGACAAGCTAACGAGCTATCTTCTGTTAACAGCATGCCGCGATGAAAGAAAAAACGCTGAATATCATATGCCAGCAAGCGTTTGTAGCTTACAGTGGAAAATGTTCCTGAACCATTGATTTTCAGAGACTATCCATCTATTATTATTCTGGAATACAGTCAATCTAACGCGCCATTAATTTGTTAGTTAACCGTGATAATAACGTGTATCATATGAATTGAACAGAGGTGATGCAATATTAATAACATACATTTTTAATTATAAGTACGACTTATATTTAAATAAGAACTTCTTTCAATTGCCAATGTATTTCAGATTTCAGATTTCAGTTTATTCGCACATTTTCTAGTTAACACGGTAGTAGACAATTACAAGATAAATAAAAACATAACAATAGTAACATTTACATAACTGAGAAGAAACTATAATAAATTATTCGTGCGCAGTGATCAAAGTATTTACAAATTGCTTTTTACAGCAGCTGAACCTCTTAACCCGTAAGCGTCCTTAACGTGAAACGAAGGCAGCCGCGAGGGCTTTGATCCATATACAGCTATTTTACGAAAGGTTGTCCGGATTAAATGACAAGCGACATTCTCAGACAGAAATGGATTCTGGCTATAACTGTCCAGCTGTGCAACATGGATAAACTATAAAGTGTAATTCGAAAATCGATTCGCAGAAGACCATTAATATTGGTGGTTTTCATCGTCATGACACGCGATCTCAAAACCAAGATGATTTATTTGATTTTATCAATTTGTAGAACTATCAAAAATGCACTTATAAATCAAATTTAGGAACATTAGATTATTTCCCAAAGGAGCTGTGGGTCAGTGAAAGTACGACAATTTTCGTCCAGTTGTTCATTTTCACCTCTTCCTTCCTGGTATCCCTGGTATCCCCGGCAATCTGGCACCCCTGCTAGTCTGACACACCTGGCACTCCTGGCACTCCTGGCACTCCTGGCACTCCTGGCACTCCTGGCACTCCTGGCACTCCTGGCACTCCTGGCACTCCTGGCACTCCTGGCACTCCTGGCACTCCTGGCACTCCTGGCACTCCTGGCACTCCTGGCACTCCTGGCACTCCTGGCACTCCTGGCACTCCTGGCACTCCTGGCACTCCTGGCACTCCTGGCACTCCTGGCACTCCTGGCACTCCTGGCACTCCTGGCACTCCTGGCACTCCTGGCACTCCTGGCACTCCTGGCACTCCTGGCACTCCTGGCACTCCTGGCACTCCTGGCACTCCTGGCACTCCTGGCACTCCTGGCACTCCTGGCACTCCTGGCACTCCTGGCACTCCTGGCACTCCTGGCACTCCTGGCACTCCTGGCACTCCTGGCACTCCTGGCACTCCTGGCACTCCTGGCACTCCTGGCACTCCTGGCACTCCTGGCACTCCTGGCACTCCTGGCACTCCTGGCACTCCTGGCACTCCTGGCACTCCTGGCACTCCTGGCACTCCTGGCACTCCTGGCACTCCTGGCACTCCTGGCACTCCTGGCACTCCTGGCACTCCTGGCACTCCTGGCACTCCTGGCACTCCTGGCACTCCTGGCACTCCTGGCACTCCTGGCACTCCTGGCACTCCTGGCACTCCTGGCACTCCTGGCACTCCTGGCACTCCTGGCACTCCTGGCACTCCTGGCACTCCTGGCACTCCTGACACTCCTGGCAAACCCGATGTTTGTGAGGCAAACAACAGCAACTCAACAAACCCGATGTTTGTGAGGCAAACAACAGCAACTCAACAAACCCGGTATTTGTGAGGCAAACAACAGCAACTCAACAAACCCGATGTTTGTGAGGCAAACAACAGCAACTCGACAAACCCGATGTTTGTGAGGCAAACAACAGCAACTCGACAAACCCGATGTTTGTGAGGCAAACAACAGCAACTCAACAAACCCGATGATTGTGAGGCAAACAACAGCAACTCAACAAACCCGATGTTTGTGAGGCAAACAACAGCAACTCAACAAACCCGGTATTTGTGAGGCAAACAACAGCAACTCAACAAACCCGATGTTTGTGAGGCAAACAACAGCAACTCGACAAACCCGGTATTTGTGAGGCAAACAACAGCAACTCGACAAACCCGATGTTTGTGAGGCAAACAACAGCAACATGACAAACCCGATGTTTGTGAGGCAGACAACAGCAACTCAACAAACTCGATGTTTGTGAGGCAGATAACAGCAACTCAACAAACCCGATATTTGTGAGGCAAATAACAGCAACTCAACTAAAACCGATGTTTGTGAGGCAGACAACAGCAACTCAACAAACCCGATATTTGTGAGGCAAATAACAGCAACTCAACTAAAACCGATATTTGTGAGGCAAATAACAGCAACTCAGCAACAGCAACTTACAGCAGTACACAAATCCCGCAGTACTTGCGAGTAAACTGAACAGCATTATGAAGTAAATATAAATATAACCGCACAAGTAAATGTACGCAAATAAGTAACAGGGAATACGAGGTGAACAAGGCGTTTAAATAAATCAGCGGTACAGAAAGCCTATGGTATGTAACTATAATGAGACACATATGAATAAGAGGCGAAGCTAAAAAGGTACAACAATAATAAATGCGGAATGACATAGCCCAACACAAAAACATACCTGATAGGCGGCAGGGAGAAAGAATATAAAGATTGTGTGCGCGGGGTGAAGCGAAGCGAAAAATAAAACGCCGTAAAATATGTAGAACAGTAAACCAACATGTAAGATAAACTAGCTGAAATACGAATAGTGATGTCGAAAGCCAGCACGAGGTGGAAAGAACCGTAGATAAACTAGAAGCAAAAGTAACCGCGAATGAACGAAATAACACGACGAGACGACAGGAAAAAAGGCAAATGAATATAAATATAAAACAACTAGAAAGCCAGATATAAAAAGAAGCAATAAAAACCGTAAAAATACGTAGAACAAATAACCAACATGTAAGATAAACTAGCCGAAATATGAATAGTAATATAAAGCCAACACGAGGTGGAAACAACCAAAACTAAATTAGAAGAAGCAGTAATAGCGAACGAACGAAATAACACGGCGCGATGCGACGGGAAAAAGGCATGTGAATCGAAATTTAAACCAACTAGAAAGCCTAATATATAAAGCCGAAACAGACGAGAGAATCGAACAGGCACCAAGCGGAGAGGATAAGAGCTGTATAAAACTAAATACGCTAAGACCTTCAGAGAGGCAGACATAAAACATAAATTACGTCAGGCATTGAGCTGGCTGTAGGTCTGGTGGAATTGGTCGTAAAGCTGGTGGAACTTGTGGCAAACAAGGAGGAAATTGTGCCAAAGCTGGTGGCTGAACTTCCGGCGCTACGGAAAACTGCTCGACGAAATTCATAACGACTGCTCCTGATGGCTTCCGGCATGAACTGTGTGCCTATTCCCTAGTGCCTTCTAATTTATACTCGCTGTATCAGGGGACTGATGCGAATAACCAGTACTATTCCAGGTTCCGAGGAGGTGAAGGCCGCCTCCAATCGATCTACATGTACATGTAGATAAACCAATGAGCAAGATCAGTTTGCGGCAACAGTCTTCTGATCTATCTCAGCTAAATCGCCTGGCACGCAACCCGAAAACTTGACTGATTTCAGCTTTGAAAATTGATTAAATAAAACCAGAATTAGAAAAGCGAGACCTGAAAAATAACGCAAAGAAATCTACTTTATTAGAGCGACTCAGTGCGGCCATTAACAACGACCGTGAAGATGAAGATCAATATTCACTCCCTAACGTGGATGTTAGCGTGGATACTTGTCAGGCTAATCAGCTACAAGAGACAATCAACATAAGAATTGAATTCTTATCCCGAGACGATCTAAATTTCCCGCCAAAAGGACGATCGACAGCCTAAACTGTTTTAGAAATTACAAAAGGAAAACAAAGAACTTCAGCAAAAACTCTGTGAATTTGACATTCGATACGAGAAGTTACAGATAGAAGCAAAAGGAATCAATGACGATGACCGCTCTACGACTTCTAAACAACGAGATCTGGAAAGTTAACAATAGTGGAGAAACCAGTGAAAATACAGAGCGGGAAAATAAACCAGAACCAGCTAATGAAGATCTATACTAGACAAAACAAACAAAAAAGGAAAAAAGAAACTGAACGAAGCCATCAACGCCGCGCAGTGACAACCAAACTGCGGTGCCAACCACAATACGCTCCTCCCCTCCCCTGAAGGGAGCTCAACAGCAATCTAGGGCTTCGACCTCCCAGAACAAAGGTGCCATCCAGTTCTTCTCAGTCAGCTCCTAAAGACATCCCAGCCACGTTACCTAGTACTCGCTGGTGACTCCGTAGTCAAGAATGTCGAAGGGTGGAAAATGTCACGCACTCATAAAGTAAAAGTCCACTCATTGCCCGGGTGTACTATCCAAGTACTATCCATGTCGGACCATATAAAGCCCCTCCTTCGAAGGAAACCAAATGAAATAATTATCTAAGTTGGCACAAATAGTATTAGCTCGCCAGACGTTTCGTCAAGATCGTGTGCGGAAGAAATCGTAGACCTGGCCAACTACATCGCAAGAGAGTCCCTAAGTCGCTAAGTACAAAAATCAACATCATCAGGTCTGATTACGCGGACCGAAGTCAGGATCAGGATATCTATACCAGGATCTGAAATAATACGTATAGAGATCGACCTGTTAATGGCAGAAACGGCAGTGGTGCATATGTTTATGGACGAAGTCATAGGTACATACAACATTCGGGAAGACCTCTCGATCCGCTTGAGTGTCTGTCAATTAATTGACATTATTAAGCCAAGATCTACACCGTGTTTGATAAGTACCTAGTATAGACCATCTCAATTTATGTATCATCCAGACTTTTTAAAATTTCGTTTGGAAAATTATAGTGAAAATATAGAGTTTCCCCTTCTTGGCGATTTGAATTTGTGATGTTTATGCCGACTCCACAAGAAGGGATAAAGTTACAAACTCTGGTGTTCATGAAATTGGAATTACTGATCACTGTTTAATATATTTTGGTACGAAAATCAAGTCATTTACAGTTTTGCGAGCATATGTCGAAACTAGTAAGATAAGAAGTGCGTAAAGCGACTAGCGGTTTCATAGTGTTTATTAATTTGTTCTCGGAATTTTCATGCTAAGGATAATAACTTTTAGAGCTTCATACGAATGTCTATTGGTCACAAGACTATCCTCTTTCGGATCCCCCGGTTATTTTCGACATTAGGGATTTATCCTTGGAGGTTTCGTACAGTTTAGCGACCGTGTGTCGAAAGTAGAAAAGTTCGCTTACCACGAAAGTGCGTAAACTGACTAGCGGTTTCATAGCAGTTCGATGTTTTGATTCTTATGTAGTCGATAATAACTTCTATACCTTCACATGTATGTCGATTTCTCACAAGGCTATCGTGTTTGAGTTCATGAGGTTGTTTTGCCAGCAAAGAAAGGTTTTATCTAACTTTTCATACAGTCTTTGCATTCCTGTCGGTTCATACAATTTCAGCCTCGTTTCTATGCCGTATATATGATATTTCTTCATATCGCTGTTGAAAACTGCCATATCATTTATAGTATGACTCGAAAAGTTGCCATGTGTTTCGTGAACTCTACTGGACATCCAAACCCTCACAGTGTTGCCCCTATTGTTACACAATAAAAGAGCTATTGTTTTCTGACAATAGGGGGAACACTGTGACATCATAAAATCCAAGATGGCGGCGTGCAGGAAATTCAAATGAGTTTTATCGACAGGAAAGTCGGTGCATAAATGACATCTAGTGTACAATTTACTGGAGACAAACACAGAAGCAGGCAGACACACCAATCATTTGAGAGCAAACGTTGTTTTTCAGCCGAGATTCCCTTTAGGTTATAATTGATGTTGTGATAGCCTGCAAAACCACATCACCGACATCACTACTATGTGATTCATGGGGATCCAATACCATGTCTGTTAAAGTTTGAGCCACCTGCCATTAATATTAAGCGAGTTAAGCATGAAAACGTACAAGGATTTTACATCACTATCGGCGGGACTCGGGTAAGCGCGGCTTAATGAGCACACACATCTCCCACATGGATAACACAGCTGCTCGCTAGCATATAAATACGTTTGCGGTAATTTCACAGTTTATTAACAGTAGCAAGAGGGGAACCGGCGTCCACTTCGATCTTCAATTATTAATTAAATCAAATATCGAATACTATTTCAATTTGCATTCCAAACATTCCATTCTGCTGACATGTGGGTGAGTGAGTCGATTTCCCCAACTATCCCGATAACGCGTTTCTGCGCTTGCGCACATCCACAAGTTAAACATAGGGCTCCTTAGGGTAACTCGTGGATGGTCAGTGAGCTATTTTGGCATATACTGTATATCACGTGACCGATGACGTCATCGGTACGTCAACACCACTAAGTGAATCGTGGGGAAACAATACCATACCTGTCCAAGTTTGAACTGTCTCACTGGCATTAGAAATGAGGGAGATATGGGCATGTACTTAAAATCAGATCATCGATGACGTCATCGTTAAGTTATCGCCACTAAGTGATTGATAGCAATCCAATTTATTCTTAACAGCAGCTCGTAAATCTACGTCTAAAGGTTAGTTTGACATAACTGGTGTATTTTGGTAGTGTTTTCTATCTGTTTTACACATAATTCTATTTTCTTCTCCATTGCGCTCTTAATTTATTGGTCTGCGGTCTTAATACATATCTAGGACATTGCTTAATCGTTTAGATTTCCTGTGTTTTCATTTATATTACTATTTTTCTAATCCCTGTTTTCATACTTTTACTCATAGATAGATAGATATATTGCCTTTATTTAAACACGATTATGATTAAAGCACATTTTCGTTTGTATTTTATTTTCCATTCCGTTATTATCTTTCTCATACTCTGGTTAGTTTATTCTCACACAACAACACTTAGTTTCCTTCTACTTCTACATTTTAAATCATCAATTAGAGTCAATTTTCATCTCATTGGGTTCATTATTTTATTTTGTTTTGAGTTTTTCACTTCATCAATCATACGGTAATTTTTGGTTTGTATATTTCTCATACATATTTGAATTTTTGAAGAGCATAAAGGTTGCTCGAGCTCGAACATAACTGTTCTCGTAGCGCGCTGTAAATACAACGTTTGAACTTACGCTGCGGAATTCAAAATCTCCGATATTTAAATACTCGTTGTCTTGAACTCTCACATAGAATGTCATTTTCTCTCAGGGGAAAATTAGCATGACCAGGACACGTGACCGTGGCGTTGAATTACTTATGTTGCTCTCTTTCCGTCCAAAAGTTATAGAATAAAACTCGTAACTAAAGGGAAAGCTACACTGTTCTCCTCAAAAAAAATCTTTTTTGGTTCGAGAAACGCGACTGATTGTGAAAATTTTGTAGTACATACTTTGTCGGCAAATATGGCGGATATGAGTTTCCACCTTCGTTTGTGCCAGTATCATGCACAAAAGAAGCTCGACAACTACCGTCGAGTTATCTTCAGAAAGTCGAAAGATTATTGATTGCAGACATCGAAGGCAGAAGGCCGAGGATCGGCAAGGAATTCCCGCTCTTTTTCGACAAGACAAGAAAGGTTAAACAACAACATATATAGTTGTTCTGTAAGTGGTACCTATAACTTATATAAATTATAATCTATAAAATTTGTGGTGTCTTTACGAGCGAGCCATTTGGTTTTTCAAACTTGTCCTGTCAGCGAGTGGTCATGCTCCGTTTCAAAACAACAACGAACATTATGCTTCCCCACATCTATTGTTCACTTACAAATTAATGAAAATAATGACTCTGAACTCCGAAGTTCTATCAAGAGTATTTAAGATTAAAAGAGGTAATCGGCTAGCTCTGTTGCCACCCAATTCAGAACATGTGATGTAAACACACAGTGCTCTGGAGAATTGACTCTTTGAAAATTAATAGACCAGTTCGCGGTAAATTCCGACATTTCGAAAGGGGTGCAAACATGGCGCGAAATACAGTGTTTGTATGGGAATCGATGGGAATCCGATGTCAAATAGACTCTTATCACGGTTTTTCAAGTAGTCGTTTTCTTGGCTCTCTACCAAAGCCGCTTATACTGCTGTAAGAACACCTCAAATCTAGTCTTATCCCCAAATGTAAGGGTTTTACGGATGGTCGTAAAATAGGACGGGAACGTGGGGACGGGAACGTGAGGACGGGAACGTGGAAACGGGAACGTGGGAACGGGAACGGGACCGCGGGGACGTGGAGACGGGGACGTGGGGACGTGGGGACGTGACCTTAGAAACACAGTATTTTTGACCGCTAAAATAAAAAGCGAGTAATTATGTGTGTATTCAATGCATTGTTTTATCACTAACTCGTCATTTAGGTTAGGAAAAACGTAATCAAAAGCCGTTTGACCTCGCAAACCGACGCCTTCTTGGAAAAGCCTCGTTTCCATGCGCCCTGAGTGAGGCAAATGAGCATGGGAAGCAACCCGGGTGGAAAAAAGATCTTCACTAAAACTAATAGGGGTTGTTTACATGATAAGAGTGTAACCCTTGTACTAGGGTCATCCTAATAGTAGAATCATTCTACCGCCATTGTATTCTGCGTTCTGTTTACATGTAAAAGATCAGTTTTGTCTCGGGTGCCTGAGAGGTACGATCATCCTAGCACTAGTTCAACCTTTGCACGCGTTACTTCATGTAAAGATCTAGAGTTCGCTAGGGACAATATAGCCAAATTTTACATTGCAAGTTGCTGGAGTTGTCTAGCAATTAGTAGGTAACATACCAGCACTATAGGATCCCCATGACATTAGACAGCAGCAATAAAGGGCACCACAGAAAAAGAATCAACGTTAATCCACCAATGACCCGTCAAAACTCTACTCGTGTACTCTATGCTTGAATGATTTTGGCGGCCGCATCATGTTGAGTTGACCTGGGCTACCTGACAGAATCAGTTTGCTTGTAAACCCGGGCTATCTTTGAGCATAGTGCTAGCACTAGGGTCAATCCCCCCTCCCCCCTCCTTCATGTAAACATTAGCCTCCGAAAACCGCCGACATCTTTACTCTCACTTCGTGGCTCCCTTTAAACTGGGCTATCAGATTTTTATAAAATGACTGTTTACAGTTTGAAAAATCTTGTAATTTTCTTCACATCAAGGGCGGAGTATGCCGCATATTATGTCGCTTGATAAAGCTCTATGACCGTCCGGTCCTTCCCAGGCTCCATAATCTCACTAAGGAAGCGTGGAAACGAGGCTTTTCCAAGATGGTGTCGGTTCGTGAGGGAAAACAATTTTGATTACGTGTTTTTTTACCTAAATGACCAGCCAGTGATACAACAATGCATTGAATACACACATGATTACTCGCTTTTTATTTTAGCAGTCAAAAATACTGTGCTTCTAAGGTCACGTCTCCACGTCCCCGTCCCCGCGTCCCCGCGTCCCCGTCCCCGCGTCCCCACGTCCCCACGTCCCCACGTTCCCACGTCCCCACGTCCCCGTGTCCCCGTCCATGTTTTACGACCATCCGGGTTTTACGATGTTTGGGAGCAAAGTTACAGGTCGCCAAAGTCGCGATTTTTTACAGACGTTTGTATGTTTGTAATTTTTTCCGAATTCGCGGTCTTATATCTTCGCTCCTAAACATCGTATAACCCTTAGATTTGGGGATTTATCTAGTTTTGAGGTGTTCTTACAGCAGTATACAGCAGTATAAACGGCTTTCCTAGAATTCAAAGAAATCGACTACTTGAAAAACCGTGATAAGAGTCTATAGAATACGTAAAATCGAATTTCTGAAATATTCTTCAGATACAAACTTGAGATACCAGGTAAAAGATTAACATATCGAAATTTGAGGGATGTAGCTGTGCTGGGAAGCGTGCAATCGTGTTTTCAGTTTTCCATACATTGTCTGTAAAAACCACAGGCAGCCCAGACTCGACTATTTCCCGCTCTTTGGGTTACCTGTGGTATGTTTCATAAGCGATCTCGGAAGAGTTTATATAATTGCTCCTTGTGAATTCTCTTTTCCGTTTCCTACGAAATAAATCTTCAATAATAAAAGATTGATACTTAATGAAGTGTGAGTGATTTGGGGGCGATTTTGGGACTTCTAAAGCAGTTTATTAGGCCTCGAAGTTTTTACGGTTGGCCGCGTGTCTACCCATCGGACACAAATATACACAAGGTATGCAGCTTCGAGGCGCTTTTCATCGATGTGACCTCACTCGCCGCCGAATTTCGACAAGAAATTCAAATCGATTCGGCACACAAATCCAGAGATGTGTAAGCACTTCTCATCCACGTTTCAGGCCAAACGACGTGAAAACGGCTTGGAAAATAAATTCCGAATTCAAAATATTTCTCTCGGACGGGTATACGATCTGCAGATTGATCGGTCCACAAATCAGCGGTAGACATCGCAGTCGGTGCTTTCAAGATGCGTGGGCATGGCAACTGAAACGTTTTGAAAATACCCCTCCCCACTAAGGAGAATTGTTATGCACATCCGTTCTGCTTGAAGTACATGACAACTCTTCTTAAATTAGTGGGGAGGGGTATTTTCAAAAAGTTTCAGTTGCCATGCCCACGCATCTTGAAAGCACCGCCTGCGATGTCTACCGCTGATTTGTGGACCGATCAATCTGCAGATCTTATCGTATACCGAGAGAAATATTCAGTTGAATTTGGAAAAAAATTTCCAGGCCGTTTTCATGTCGTTTGGCCTGAAACGTGGATGAGAAGTGCTTACACATCTCTGGATTTGTGTGCCGAAAGCAGAGGCGAAATCGATTTGAATCAAGGGCACACAACGAAGTTTTCGGTTAAAAAGCTGTTTGGAAGAGTAAGTTAGCCTAAAACTTTCGGATTTGAAAAAAATGTCCCTAGAAAATTGTTTTCTGAAATACTGGCTAGAAAATTAGTTTTCAATCCCTAGAAAATTATAGAAGAAAGGAGAGACTAAAAGGTTTCCCCTAAAATATTCGTACGTCCCAATTCGTCTGATCAATAGAGTCAGAACGATCCAAAAGAACCCCTAAAAAATTCGTATCTCCACAAAACTTTGCAACATGAAGTTACTTGGGCTAGAAAATTCTTGTTTATGTTCTAGACTACTAACAAATTCGTAGGCCGGGAATATTTTGCCATAGTATTTTCGGTTGACGCGATTTCCACCTAGAAAATCCGAACAGCTAATAGCTTTCTAGAATACGTCAAAAGACATAGTAGGCGCCTTAAAATGGCTAGATGAGCCGCAGACAACTGGTTTCAAACGAATTTCGAAAAGTACTCGTTGGGTGCCCTTGTTGAATTTGTTGTCGAATTTCGGCGGCGAGTGAGGTCACATCGTTTAAAAGCGCCTCGAAGCTGCATATCTTGTGTATATTAGTGTCTGATGGGTAGACACGCGGCCAACCGTAAAAACTTCGAGGCCTAATAAACTGCTATAGAAGTCCCAAAATCACCCCAAAATCACTCACACAACTTCATTAAGTATCAATCTTTTATTATTGAAGATTTACTTCATAGGAATCGGAATAGAGAATTTACAAGGAGCAATTATGTAAACTCTTCCGAGATCGCTTATGAAACATACCACAGGTAACCCAAAACGCGGGAAATATATGTCGAGTCTGGGCTGCCTGTGGTAAAAACGAGTCGAATTTAAGACAATGTATGGCAATCTGAAAACACGATTGCACGCTTCCCAGCAGAGATACATCCCTCAAATTTCGATATGTTAATCTTTTATCTGGTATCTTAAGTTTGTATCTGAAGAATATTTCAGAAATTCGAATTTACGGATTTTATATGGCATCGGATTCCCATCAATTCCCATACAAACACTGTATTTCGCGCCATGTTTGCACCCATTTTATGTGGTCTATTTTATTCAGATAGGCATGACTGCATTATGATTAGAATGAAAAAGGAATAATTCCCCAGAGTAGCATCTGTTTACATCACATGATCTGAATTGGGTGGCAACAGCGTTAGCCGATTACCTCTATTATTTTAAAATCTAGTTGTATGTGGTATATTGATTTAGGAAAGCCATTGAGTACGTGTTATAAACGTTCCTGAGCGAACATGTCTGTTGAGCACTACTCAGTGCCTGCGAATTTGAAAATCCAGGGGGAAATTGGTGAGCAGTTTACAACTTAATCTTGAGATCTCCTTGGTAGTTTATTTGTTCGTTTTAAATAAACGACAAGAGAAATAAATAAAGTTGTCTCAATTATGTTTAATTAAGCTTTCAGTTGTTCATGTTTCATTTATGTAGTAGTAACAGATTAACAAATTAACAGATTAACAAATAATTATATTTAATCAGTCTAATAGTCTTTTGCAGGAATGCAATCACGTGGTTGTACTGGGTTTAATTTTTTTTAAATATATTTAAAGGCACTTGAAATGCTATTTCCACCTCCAATCGATTGTCGATCTTTCTGAAACAGCGTTTTTAAAGATAGCTTGCCACCCAGCACCCATGGCAACGCCTTTCCCATGGGGATTACGAGCTCAATTCATTCGTTAATGAAGTATTAATTATTAATTTATATCAGCACGTAACGTTTTCCTGCAAAGGCCTATCAGTCTAATCAGTCTAATAAAATCCAACACTTCGCACAATGAAACCAAAACTCATCCCACGATTCCCCTCGCAACTCAACGCTTCAAAATATTTCTGTAGAAGGACGGCTATAATTACTTGTACCGCACTTGAAAAAAGACTTATATAAGCGACTAAATACATTTCAGTACAATAGTTTCGCTTTGAGAATTCTTTCTAGCGACTAAATACATTTGCAGTGCAATAGTTTGGCTTTGAGACTTATTTCTACTCTTAGTTTCTCCGTATATGCGATAGAATCCCATAGCACGACTCAAACTCGCGCGCTGATTGGCTAACGGAGCGTTTAATATTTTGTGGAATTCATGTACAGGAAGCCCGCGCGTAAATATTTTGTTTATTTTTATTATCGCGAACAGAGACACAAATCATGTTAAAATTACAAACCAGGATATTCACAAAGTTAACAGTAGTAAAAGAACGTGAAAATTAGATATCGTTTATTCCGTTTTTCACGAGAAATGTTATGTGTTGGCGCTCGACTGAACAAGAAACCGACTCTAATCATCCGAGGAATCGACAAAAACAACTGCAGCAAAAATGTGTGATTTTGAACGAAAAAGCTGGGGCTTCCTGGATTTGCTGATTTACTGATTGATGTAATATTCACACAGAGAAGCTAAATGACTGAAAACAGTAAAAGCAGGACGAAAAGCACGGCTACAGAACGGTACTAAAATCGTGGTACAAGGAAAATTTTGGAAACGAGTGGACTGAACACAAGTAACATTCAACAGTTCAAAAACAGGTTTATTTATTGTGAGAATTGAGCATTAACATTTGGTAATTTGCTTAAAAAGTAAGGAACACTTAATACTTACAAGTTTGTGCGTATATATACTTGTGCTACAGCTCTTCGGTTTGTCAGGTTTTAGATTTTCACTTTTAATAGCGACAACTGGTTTCAACAGGCCGCCGGTTTTCTAAATCTTTCACAAACATTCACAATTTTGTCTCCAGTTAATGTACTTTCGCTTTCTTGGTAAAGATTAGATCGAAATTAAGTGTACCTAAATAAAATACAGGTGTTTTCGTGCATAACAATCCAGTTTTGATGTCGGAAAACCAAATTTTGTGAGCAACAACTGCACTTTTAGTTGAACATCGTGTGAGTCTCAGTCTAATTTTAGCTTGATTCCTATTCGCTCGTTAGTTTACCGCGCAATGGGTTCCTGGCGCGTGGCGGGAATTTCAGCAACTTTCAGATTGAGTATATTCTTTATTTATTTTCGTAAATCACTAGATGCAATGGGATTCAAAGAAAATTCATTGCCTGACTCGGGAATTCCACGTTAAATTTCACTTGAAAAACCGATATCGCACTCATCGCTTCGCGATTCGTGCGATATCGGTTTTTCGCGTGAAATTTAACATGGAATTCCCTCGTCAGGCAATGAATTTACCTATAGTATTGCTCGGATACTGATACCTCGAAAAATTTGAACAGCCATGTTTATTTACATTTAACTTTGCTACTATTGGCTGACTGTCTGACAGTTGACGCGTCGCCGACGTGTGACGCCTTTTCATCTCACCAGGGGTGGAACTCTAAAAGGTCTGCCTTGTTCCGCCCCTCCCCCTCCTTCCGTTTTCTCCTCGCCCACGCGCCACAGGTAGCCCAATCCGAAAACGAATGAGCAAGAAGCCATCCATAAGATCCGCTATCTGGCTATCACATTCCGAACGGCGGTAGACCAGCTTTGTGTAGTGGTCATGACGTCTGTATTACACGCAGACGGTTACGACTACGAGTTTCAGTAGGACCGCTAGAGAAAATGTTTTCGCTCGTTTACCTTCTCTTTTTGTTTACCTGTGAACCTTCTCTTCTTGTTTACCTGTGAACCCTGGCTCTAGCTCGTTCGACGGTTGTGGTTCGTTTTGTGGTTCGGGTTAGGATTTGTCTTAGAATTATGCAATTTGACACAATATTAATAATAATCACAAACGCCGCTATATTTCTTACGCTATTGATATATCATGACTTATTAGAAAGAACAGACAGGTCCATCTTCAGGAAAATAAGCAGGAAGCCTACCTACCCTATGTATGATCTTTTACCTAAAGTAAAGGAGTCCTCCAAGAGGCTTAGAACACAAACCAGCCAGTTACCTAGATTAAGCAGCCAGTTTTATTAATCGATTGTATTTTAAGTATCATTTAGCTCTGTAAATAGTAATTTGTATATTGCTTTGACACAATTTGTAAATAGAATAGCATATACGTAATTATTATTCTTGTAAATATTGGTATGTATTTTTACCACTATAATAAATACATTATTATTATTAACCATTACTTTAAACTGCGAGAATGGGTTGGTCTCATCTAGCCTCGTCTCATGCAAAGCATAACTGAATCAGTGACGTCACAATATCCAGCGGCGCGCTACAAGAAACCTGGGGACAAGGCTAGATTCCATCCAAGATTCGAAAGTGATCGGCGCCTTCAACTTCGTCTGTTGAACAGCCCTTGCAATTTGTTACTGAGAAATACAGCAAATTTTAGTGCGGCTGTTAAAATATTGTATTGAATAAGTACTTCGTCTGTTGACCAGCCCTTTCATTTTTTTTACTGAGAAATACAGCAAATTTTAGTGCGGCTGTTAAAATATTGTATTGAATATGGTGAACACTTTTTTTAAATTGCAGGAAAAAGCCATTCTCTGAACTAAAAACAAGAGGAATGCTGCTGTTGGTTCTATTGTTGCTATGGCAACAGTCACGAGCAGACGAATGTCCAGCTGGTGAATACGAGCAAACCGGTCACGCTCTTCACAATCACGCAATCCAGACAACAATGGCGAACAATATTGATGAATGCAGAAATCGTTGTGTGACCAATACTCAGTGCTACAGCATCAACTTCTATGAAGATCAAGGTCGATGTGAATTGAATGACGCAACTCATTTATCTGACCCAGACGACTTGGTCCCTCATTCTAACGCACGCTACATGACCTACCGTAACCGCCCACTTAGGAGATGTAGTAACAAGTTTTGCAGTCACGGACTGACTTGTGTGATGAATGAGGATGGAATACGATACAGCTGCACCAGTAAGTTATTATGTTGAACTGATAAATAGAAACATTAACTAAATTGAACAATCAAATCATTAATGTTTGACTTCCTCAAAACGTGAAAGGCATAGATAATGTAAACGATAAGATCTAAACTTGCTCATCTCTGAGTAGTACAGGGGGAGCCAAATAGCGCACTTCCGCGATATGCTTTACTTGTCACGCACAAAGGATTCAATAGGGAGAAAAGAGAAAAGAATAAACAGAGAAAAGAATAAATTTAATTTAGCACGGAGCCTCGTGACAAGTAAAGCATATCGCGGAAGTGGGCTATTATCCTGTTATTTTTTGGAATGAATACATAATTAGGAGGTGAATAAATTATCTTCACTGACGTCATGGATCTATTGTCTTTCCGCATGATCAAAGTGCGGGGGAATAAATTAAATGAAGTGGAATCATCATCTATTGTTTCTGTGGATTAGATCATGCTTCTATTTTAGGAACCTATTGAGTGGAACGGCTATGAAGCCAGCACCAACCACATCTGAAGCCATTAAGTAATACAAACCTTTCAATCGGTTCTAGCCAACAAAGGAGGAAAAAGCAAAACATATCTCGCAATATCTGAAACCCCTTTGTAGCGTAAACAGTAAGAACAAACTGCTCAGGCTCTGTTTCTATTATCAATTCTTCTTTACAGTAACACCGCAACGGTTGTTATAGGGATTAGTCACGTGCAAATTCACGTTGAGTTCATGTTAAGAACTTTCTTTTGTGTGAGGGATTATTCATATGCAAAGTCATGATAAAAGAAGAGAAGTGGAACGCTCTCTTTTGTTTGGAGATGTATTCATTAAGTTATTAGAACATGAGAACATTTACTGGCGCATGTTTTCAGTTATAAGCCTACCTAACTAAGTAAAGGACAAGAGACTGTTTTACAAAGGGTGAATGGTAAATAACCTGATAAGGGTACCAAAATATCTACATTAGTTTCCTTAATGACTCTGCTATTGTTCTTAGAGATTAGCGATAAAAGAAGGGCAATCAGTACAGTTTGATAGAAACAATAGCCCTATTGTTTGGAGGAAAACAATCTTATATACAAATTCTTCTCTTTAACGAAACTACCCAACATAACCAACACAACGAAACACTCGGAACAAGATTGTATTGATTCAAACCATGATAAGCGATAAGATTTACAATGCAAATTTAGCTCCAAATCCACTCCACCGTGACCCAACGCTAACTGTTGTCTACAGCTCTAATGACAATGTTAATACTTGTTGGGATAACGTAACGCTTCCGAATTCGTATCGATCGTCTGATGCGATCAGCTTTTAGATAAGGTCCAACACTTTCATCGGCATCATCAACCAAGTAATTATTAGAGAGTATTTTTTTGGTTGATGAGCTCAAAGAAGACAAAGAAATGTTAGGGAATGGGGACTAAGGCACTGTGGCTGGTTCAGATGGTTATCGCAGGAGATTCGATCATACAATATACTCGAGAATAGGAGCCATTCTCGGGAGCTACAGTAAATGACGCAACGGCAGATCCTAATGTCATGTGGGCAACATTGAAATCAACGTTTTTAAACATTGTTGACAAACATGCTCCCACAAAACGACGAAGAGTTAGACCTAAGAGTAATCCCTGGATTAACCGCGATCTTAAGTTAGAGATGTATAATCGGGATAAGCTTAACTGGCACATGCCATTAAATCAAACCAATCTGATGACTGGTTGGTACGGGGAGCCGGGGTGGCGCAGTGGTTAAGCGCTTCACCTCTCACCTCTGTGGCCCAGGTTCGATTCCCGGACGCGGCGCCATATGTGAGTTGAGTTTGTTGGTATCTCGCCCTTGCTCCGAGGGTTTTTCTCCGGGTTCTCCGGTTTTCCTCCCTCCGCAAAAAACCAACACGCTAAATTACAATTCGATCTGTGGATTAGCCGGGACCTGGCTTTTTCTTTCAGGTCTCGTTAGAAATTCAGAGTGGCTAATAAAAACACTCGGAATATCACTGTAGATCATCAAATACTCCTCAAATACTACAGTGGTTTCGAACATATCTATATATCTATATATCAGACAACAAAATTCCCACGTCAACGGCAAGTCCTCCAGTACCAAAGCTGTAACATGTGGTGTTCCTCAGTTCGATCTTGGGACCACTATTGTTTTTAATTTATATTAACGATTGCCTAAATGCTTATCCAGTGCAACTACTCGAATGTACGCTGAAGACACGATCCTCGCCACCACCGGAACCGAACATGACCAGCTCCAACACTCAGTTATTGAAAATCTTGAAGAGGTGAGCAAATGGCTTGGTGCCAATAAGCTTATACTGAACACATCTAAGACAGAGATTATGCTAGTTATAGGCTCCAAGCAAAAGCTACAAGGTCGTCCTTCGGATATGGTGTTTTCGGTTGGTGATGGGGATATCAAACGGGGGTCGTCGGTTAAGTATCTCGGAATACACCTTGACGGTTCGCTGTCTTAGAACTCATATAGAAAAGATTATAAATTTGTTTTTAAAGTCTGGCCTTGGTGCCCTTACACGCCTAAGACCGTTCGTTCCATACTCGACATTAATGAGTGTATACAAATCCCTAGTTCAATCTCATTTTGACTACTGTAGTTGCGTCTGGGGTAATTTAAACAAAGGGTTGGCAGACAAACTTCAGAAACTACAAAATCGTGCAGCCCGCATAATGACAAATCTCCCATTCCAGACTCATATCGATGATCTCTTGGGCACCCTCAGTTGGAAAAGGCTCGACAGTCAGAGAGCCACCAAAAGGCTATCCTAATGTACAAAACCCTGCACGGTCTGGCTTCCGCATACTTGACTAAGAAGTATTGAATGACGAAACTCAGCCTTAAAATATGATCTGAGAGGTGTGAGTTCCAAAATATCTATGCCACAACCCCGAACTAACTTTGGCAAAAAACGAATTTGCTATAACGGGGCTGAACTTTGGAATTCATTGCCTGAGGGTATCAGATTACCTGATACAGTTAATATATTTAAAACTAAACTACGTAAACATACACTATTGTAATTACAATATTATAAGACACGTCAAACATGTAAAGCAGTATACGTAGGCATTCTTTTTACGATTTTTTGTTTTAATGTTATGTTATTACGGATGGTTTCTTACGTGTATAAATAAAGTATGTATATGTATATCAGCAGATAGAAACTTCGAGCTCGTAGTCTAATTGTTAATTTGAAATGAGGGAGATATGGGCATGTACTTAAAATCACGCGACTGATGACGTCATCGCCGCTATGTAATTTGTGGGGACCCAATACCATGCCTGTCCAAGTTTGAAATGTCTGGCATTGGAAATGAGAGAGATATGGGCATGCCACCTAAAACCACGTGACCGATGACGTCATCGTTACGTCCTCAAGCATGTTTAATAAGGCATGGTTTTTGATCAGTTCTCATAAAACATTCAAAATTCCCTATCTTTGTCATTTATGTATGAAATACCCTATAACTTTGGAAAAAGACGGCAATCGTGTGTCTTGACATTTAAGGATCGGTATTTTGGTGTTTTGAAGGTCACGTGACCTTAAGGCTGATAAAACAAAGAAATAAAAATGGGGTGGCGGAAGTTATTGTTTTGTTTCAGATTTTCGGTTCGAAATGTTAAGCTTGTTATCGGAAATGAGTCTGTCTCCGGAATGGTTGACTTTTTATCACTGAAGAGGATATAAATGGCGAAAAATGGTTCCAAGAATAGGTCACGTGACCTGTTTTCTATATTTTCGCCTTAACAGTCTATCAGGGTCAACCATTCCGAACTGATATTTAAAGTCAACCACAAGTGTAATCAGATAAACACAAAATCGTTACTTACAATATACAATGTACCACCCCGTTTTTAGTTTAATTTTCAACTTTTTGTGATCACGTGGTTGGTCACGTGATAGACATATTACCAACATTTTATATTAGGACGACTGAAAACACTGAAATTAGGTATAACCACCATTGTTCTAGGATTTGAGCAAATTCAAGTGAGTCTATTTAACAACATAACTATAGCCTCGTTACCATGTTCAAACCATGCCCTAACATGCTTGAGGTCATCCCCACTAAGTGATTGATAGGCGGACCTACTACCTGGGTCTACACAAAAACACGGCTATCATTGATTATCTCTGTTATGAAATTGGTTTTAAGTGAATCTTTACCAAATTGCACATACCAACATATATAACTCGTGAACCTTAACACTTTTAAAGTGAAAACTGCAGTAATGTGACATGTCACGTGTCCCTTCCTCGTGTGAACGTTCAACTGCAAATGGGGCAATGTGGACAATCCCTTTAAGAACCGTTTTGGTTTTAAAATATTGGGGACTTGGAGACATAAATCTGCCCTCACACCATGACTTTTATGTATTGGTAAGGAGAAAACCGCTGATCATTAAACCGAGTACAAGGTCACGTGACCTGTTGCTCAATATCCCCTTATGGATAAAATGATGTTCTACTGTGAGGGAAGATGATTAAAGGCAGGCACCAGAGAAACAGGAAAACTATGTGTACCTTGGCTTGACAAGACTAATCATTGCCCCATTTGCTATTTTCAGTGGAAGGGTCACGTGACACCTCATTTGCATAATTGTGGTCCTCAAAATATCGAAGTAGACGAGTTATGTGAGTCTGCATAATTTGCATTGGTGTAGTTGGGAATAGAGGGAATCGGCTAACTCTGTTGCCACCCAATTCAGATCATGTGACGCAAACAGACGTTACTCTGGAGAACTGACTCTTTGAAATTTAATTTTATTCAGATAGGCATGACTGCATTATGATTAGAATGAAAAAGGAACAATTCCCTAGAGTAGCATCTGTTTACATCACATGATCTGAATTGGGTAGTAACAGAATTAGCCGATGACCTCTATTAAGGTAGATACTTAAAGTGAAAATTATCGTTTTAGCGTCACTTTCATATCAAAACCAGGCCTTTACGTACTTGAGAGGGTTGAGCCACCTGCCAGTAATATTAAGCGAGTATTATTAATATCAGTTAGGGAAATAGCATATCTCATTTCAAAGCTAGCTAATCACAAACGTCCGTCAATATATCTTCAGGAAATTAAACGTCATTCGGAAAAGTCAACGGCATTCGGAATGTTAACGGCGTGCCGTCGATCCACAGAAAATAAACTGTATAAATTATCTCGTATCCACCTCACCCCAATAACTCGTTCTGCACATGCGCGCATCCACGAGTTAAAAAGAAGAAACCTATCACCTAACAAGTGACGATGAGGACTGATTGTAAACAAACCTTAAATGCTAAAATAAATACTCTTTCTTTTTCCTGCCTCATTGTAAATCTTATCGCTTATCATGGTTCAATAAAATCTTGTTCCGAGTATTTTGTTTTGTTGATTATGTTAACTGTGGGTTTCGTTATAGAGAAGAATTTTCAATCTCTTGTCCTTCACTTAGTTAGGTATGCTTATAACTGAACACATGCGCCAGTAAATGTTCTCGTGTTCTAATAACTTAATGAAATAAATCTCCAAACAAAAGAGAGCGCTCCGCCCTCTTCTTTTACCATGACTTTGCATACGACTAATCCTCACACAAAAGAAAGTTCTTAATATGACCTCAACGTGAATTTGCACGCGACTAATCCCTATAACTGACGAAGGGCTAGCGCTCGAAACGTCAGCTGCTACTCGCTTTCCACGGCGGTTAGCATACCTCAATCGACTTTAGTTGATTACATACCATTGTTAATCCCTATAACAACCGTAGCGGCGTTACTGTAAAGCAGAATTGAAAATAGAAACATTTTAGAGCCTAATAAGAGTAGTTTGTTCTTACTCTTTACGCTACAAAGGGGTTTCAGATATTGCGAGATATGTTTTACTTTTTTCTCCTTTGTTGGCTAGAACCGATTGAAAGGTGTGTATTACTTAATGGCTTCAGATGTGGTTGGTGCTGGCTTCATAGCCGTTCCACTCAATAGGTTCCTAAAATAGAATCATTTTATTAGCAATAGATAATGAATTCCACTTCACTTTATTAGCAATAGATAATGAATTCCACTTCACTTTATTAGCAATAGATAATGAATTCCACTTCACTTTATTAGCAATAGATAATGAATTCCACTTCACTTTATTAGCAATAGATAATGAATTCCAATTCACTTTATTAGCAATAGATAATGAATTCCAATTCACTTTATTAGCAATAGATAATGAATTCCACTTCACTTTATTAGCAATAGATAATGAATTCCACTTCACTTTATTAGCAATAGATAATGAATTCCAATTCACTTTATTAGCAATAGATAATGAATTCCAATTCACTTTATTAGCAATAGATAATGAATTCCAATTCACTTTATTAGCAATAGATAATGAATTCCACTTCACTTTATTAGCAATAGATAATGAATTCCACTTCACTTTATTAGCACTTTGATCTTGCGGAAATACAATAGAACCATGACGTCAATATTATGTATTCACTCCTATACTACTTCTCTGCCTTGTGTCGTTTATATACTTATAACCTACAAATTCTAATGACTCAAAGTGCTGAAATTGAAAGGCAAAAATCGGTGCTGTAAGGTGTTTTAAATTTGGTAAACCATTTTCGAGCGATTTATGGTCGCAATATTGCTTTGAAATGCATTACAAATCCTTGAAATGAACATCATGCTAATGAGAGTAATGCTATGGAAATATTCTGATGTTTTTCAAAACGTTACCAATCTTCAGTCTGGAAACTTGATTTTGATCAGAAAAATAATATTACCCATAGCATCCCTGATAATTGTGAAGCGCATAAAGTATAACGAAGTATAAAGTTTTGTATCCGAGTATCCTGCTCTATGGAATGACCTACCCGTAGAAATACGTAATGCTAAATCAGTTTCAGCTTTTAAGAAATTACTTAAGACGTTTTTATTTAAGAAAGATTTTTACTAGTGTTTATGTTGATTAATCATCATGTATGATATACAACTTATAGGTAGGAATAGTCGATCGTTACCAATAAGTTTATCAGTTAGTAATTAGTCTATTGTTCTTGTTATGCGCTTGTGAGCATTTATGTATGGAACTTGCGCACTATAAATGTTATTTATTATTATTATTTCATCTTGCCCCAGTCGCAGCATTGGTTACTGCGCATGCGTTATCGTTATTGAGCGACACGAAAACACTTGCCACGCCCTTACGGGTTTACCAATGACAAGGAAATGATCCCACTTGCCACGCCCTTACGGGTTGACCAATGACAAGGAAATGATCCCACTTGCCACGCTTGGACGGGTTGACCAATGACAAGGAAATGATCCCACAGTAATTAGTATGCAAACTAATGATTGACGTCGGTGGTTGCGCGCTATCATAGCTTGGTATATTGCATAATTTATTCGTCCCGGCATAGTCGTGGATGGCGGTTAGATCAAACGAAGTTGCGACTGGGGGCAGAGGTTTCTTTCCCCCCCCCCCCCCCAGTTCGGGAAACGATTACAAAAGAAAGAGGGAATCGAAAAGGAACCTCTGCTATCAGGGAAAGTTTCATCCAAATTTCCTAATACACTGATAAACTCGAGCAGAAAGCGTGCAAGAAAACGTGATCAGTGATCAGAATGATTTTAACGCTAAAACCACTATTTATCATTCTCTATATTTAGCTTTTGATCTGAAATTCCCGAGACGTAGTGCCACTAATTACGTCATTCACAGAGGTGTACTGCCCTCCATGCGAGCTGTGACGGTGTGTTTCTGGATGAAGTCCGCTGACCAGACAAACGTGGGAACGCCAGTCAGTTATGCAGTTTCTGGACTTGATAATAACATTGGTCTCGTGGACTACAGGATGTTTACTATCTGGATTGGAAATAAGGGATTTAGGTAAGCAGATATACTATGATAACAGCCCAATTCATAGTTCTTGAAAGGCAACCAAGCCTTAGCCTCGCATGGAGGATGGAGTTGACCCTGCACTGATACAAACCCTTTTGCTATGAATATGGATAGATTTTGATTATCATGCTAACTATGTACATGCTTCTAACTAAGCTATCTCAACTCCAGCCTCGATGTCACCAAAGGCTTGATTACCTTTCAAAATGGCGGTCAGAGAACTACGAATTGGACTATTAATGACAACAAGCAATCCTCTCTATCCTATTATTGGGCATAGACTAGTTCCCTTAACATCAAATTATTCCCTAAGATCTGGAAGACAACACAACACGGTTTGCGAACTTTGTCACTGATTTAATTCTACTTTTTTTGCTATTGTGATATTGTGACCCCGTTTGTAATTCAGTATGCCTCTGCGAGAGACGAGAATAAGCGGTGGAATCATTATCTATTGTTAATAAAGTGAAGTGAATCTCATTAATTATCCATTGTCTAGGGCTCATGAATAAAGAGCGGAGGAATCATGATCTATATTGTTAATAAAGTGAAGTGGATTTCATTATCTATTGTTAATAAATCGAATTTCATGCATTATCAATTGTTATAAAGTAAGGTGGCATCTCATTATCTATTGTTAATAAAGTGAGGTGGTTTTCATTATCTATTGTTTCTGTGGATGAAGACATGCTTCTATATTGGGTGTCTATTGTTTGGAGCCGCTAGTATAAAGCTACGACCGCTTGCTCCCGAATCTAAACCGTTCAATCGATCCTAGCCAACCACATCTGAAGCCATTAAGTAATACAAACCTTTCAATCGGTTCTAGCCAACAAAGGAGAAAAAAGTAAAACATATCTCGCATATCTCGCAATATCTGAAACCCCTTTGTAGCGTAAACAGTAAGAACAAACTATTCATGATAGGCTCTAAAATGACTTTCTTTTCAATTCTACAATAACACCGCTACGGTTGTTATTGGTATTAGTCACGTGCAAATTCACGTTGAGTTGTAGACCTTTCTTTTGTGTGAGGGATTAGTCGTATGCAAATTCATGATCAGTAAAGAAGAGCAGTGGAACGCTTTCTTTAAGCTCACCAGCCATACCGCCACAATTACGAAACTAGCACAATAATATATAAAACCTTTCAAATCAGCTCCGATATTGATATTTACGGGCTTTTTCCCTTAAACATTTCAACATGTGCCTTACTTTTATCATTCGAGGATGTCACTGAAACCCGCAATTAGACTTCAGATGTTCGCCGACTTGGGGGCTGGTCGTTCACTGATTATCAGATGTGAGTCACATCAGCGCTTTTTGTGGTTCCACTATTAAACACCTAATTATCGAGTTGTCAACAAGATACAAAGGTACCAATGATAGGTATGCTATAAAGATCTTGTACGCAGCGTACCGTGTTAATTAACAGACACATTATTGAATCCTGGAAATGCACACTTTGCGCGAAAGGAACTCTAGAGTAAAACGACTCCCCCCCCCCCCTTTAACTTTAAAATCTAAAAGTGATCCTCCCTCTATAGCCGATGTTTTGAAAATGACCCCCAGCAATTCCCCCCCCCCCCCCCCCAACATCACAGATAATAAACGACCAGCCCCTTGCAAAGTCTCACCCTGGTACTAATACTGATTAGTATACACGCCATACGGTAAAATATGGACTGAACTCTGGACTATTATTTGGACTATTTAAAAAAAAAAATTCTGAGTATTTTGCACTAGAATCTGGGGGAGGGGTGGATCAGGTCCGCTGTTTGTCAAACAATATTCAGGGAGTGAGGAATAAAATTATTCATTTCACGGCATAGACCATTTGGTCATTAAACGTTGCCACCGGTAGAAAGATGTTCGATTGTCCGGATTCTCCTATTTCCATCAAAATGTGAGGCGAATTACGACTTCTACAGCTCGCCAGAATCACACACTTTCATGCACTGCAGAATGTGTTCTACAGCTTCAAACTTATGTCGATAGCCCAGTTCGCGGTAAATTCGGACATTTTGAAAGGGGTGCAAACATGGTGCGAAATACAGTGTTTGTATGGAAATCGGATGCCAAATAGAATCCGTAAAATCGAATTTATGAAATATTCTTAAGATACAAACTTAAGATACCAGGTAAAAGATTAACATATCGAAATCGTTTTTACAGACAACGTATGGAAATCTGAAAACACGATTGCACACTTCCCAGCACAGCTACATCCCTGAAATTTCGATAGGTTAATCCGTTTTACCTGGTATCTTAAGTTTGTATCTGAAGAATATATTTCAGAAATTCGATTTTACGGATTTTATTTGGCATCGGATTCCGATACAAACTGATTGTATTTCACGGCACAGAAAAGAAAGTTCTTAACATGAATTCAACATGAATACGAATAATCCCTGTAAGAACCGCTGCGAAGTTACTGTAGAAATGAAAATAAAACATTTTAAAGGTTACCAGGAGTAGTTTGTTCTTACTGTTTACGCTACAAAGGGGTTTTAGATGTTGCGATATATGTTTTACTTTGTTGACTTTTGTTGGCTTGAACCGGTTGGTTTGTATTACTGTACAATACAATACATTTTTATTCGCATTTCGTCTTCATTTTTACAGATATATATTACTTTATTATATGGCTTTGCGATTTCCTGCATTCTGATTGGTCGACGCTCAGTCCGTCTTTTTGTGTATTCGGACCACGCGTCTTTTTGCGTTTCGGACCGGTATAATACTTGATGAATGACTGCAAATAATGTCCTGCTGGCGCCAATTTCAATTTTTTTAACTTTCGGAAAGTGATTCACCGAGAAAACGCCGGTTCGCAATAAGAAAAACAAATATTAACTACTTATTAAACATTTTTAATTCAACACAGAATACAAGCAACAAAAGGCCGACAGAGGAGCTCTAAAATGAGTGAAGACGAACATTCTGAAAGTGAATTTTATTATCCTGGCGAAGTAAGCGAGGAAACTGCAACTTTCTGTGAACAACAGCAAACGCATTCTCAACAAAAATCAGTTCTATTTTCTTTCGCTACGCTCAGCCAAATAGAAAGTATTTCTATTTTCTACATATGAATAATGATAACAACGTTTGGAGGGAGCCGCACAGCTGACTGCATCGTTTATTACATTCAGGTTACAGCAGTAATTGGTGTTATAACTAACAACAGTAGTCCGGTACAATAATAGTACAATTGTGAGCTAGAGTTTAGATGGTGAATTGCCGGATACGAAAAACCGGGATAAAAAAACCCTAGTTGAGGAAAATCCCGGAAACGTATTCTCCAAATCAGTGCAAATTCACCTCTACCTCTGGAGTCTAAAGGTTTATAGCTTCCTATTAATATACTTTTAAGAACAATATTGCTGCACAGCTGACAGCATCGTTTATTACAAGTTATTGCAATTGTATACGTACTCAGAGACAGTTATGTTACAGTTACTGTTACGTACTATTAACTCAAACTATAAAAGAGCTACAATATGTCAAGAAAAAACTAAGGCCGCTGCTGAAATGCGCCGTCAAGTGGTATGAACGCGTGTGAAAGAATGGTATTTATAGAACTCCTTATTGATCCCAAAGGGATAATGCAAAAGCATGTATTCAACATGTAACAAAGAGAAAAATATGTTTTGTGAAATTCCGCAAAAATTCAATGAAAACGCGACATTAAGAGGAATGCGTCTACTAATAATACAGTTTTCGCATATAACCAAGACGTGTTTCCCCCAAAGCATAAGAAATAGACGTTGTTGGCCGACCGGTTTTTATTTCACCAAATAACTAGTATTTTGACGTTACCACAGAAATTACTAGATACTCTATTAACATTATTTTGGCGGACTGGACATTTTTGATATTTTTAACAACATCAAAAATACATTTTCTAACGGAAAGGCATTTTCATGCAAAAAGTAAGTGTCGTAATAAGCGGAACACAAAAAAAAATACAGAAAACTGGGATCCAAATATCAAAATATCGCACAGATGACGAACTGATCTGATGGACAAATCTGAACCCCGATTCCGCACTGCGGAATGAAGGTGTACTCATAATATTGTACAGATGACCAAATCTGGCGGACAAAAATAATCCCCGATTACAAGCATCCTCAAAATATCCCCAAAATGATCAAATCTGGCGGACAAGTAAACCCCGATTCCGCACTGCGGAATACAATCATTCTCAAAATATCCCAAACTTGATCAAATCTGGCGGACAAGTATACCCCGATACAAATACAAGCATTCTCAAAATATCCCCAAAATGATCAAATCTGGCGGACAAGTAAACCCCGATTCCGCACTGCTTTCTCAAAATATCGCACAAGTGACTAAATTTGCTGGAAACATCCAACATTCAATCGGTCGCGATATCGTATAAATATTAAACGGGAACAGATAGATGATGTATTGCGGGAGGAATAAAAACTTAGCGAGTTACTTTAATCGTTTGTTGTCAACAGGACCTTTCGGCAACGAAGAAACATTCTGCATGCGTACGAACTTTTCACATATCAGCCTCAGTCTGTTCTCATCTGCTGCAACAATTTTCTGTAAAGAGAATATATTGGATACGTTTATACATTTTAAATGTTAGGCATTTAAGAGTGAGAGGTGACGATGAACGGTAGATACATGTCAACTAGTCTACAAGAGTCTGAGTATTAAGTTAATATCAACCGAAGAGGTCATTTTCTTTTTGGGTGATTTAATTATCATGAAGTTAGTTTTTCTAAAGTTAATTGAAAGTTTATTAAGATCACATCATTTCTTTACTTTAATTAATTCTTGATTTACTATGGATTCAAGTTCACTGGTACAACGAGAAGAAGCACAAATGTGTCATCTGCCAATATACGGAATGAAAGTTTGTCTGAGCAGTTTGGAATATACTGTCTTCAGGAATTCCACAGACTATTGTTTGTTTAGATGATTGGGTATTCTCTATAGATATACATATTGTTGTATGTTAGTTAAGTGGCTAGTAAACCATTGAAGTGGAAAACGGTCGCAGTCTGGACTGTGATTCCCAACTCTGAACCAGGCTAGGGGTAAAACATAGTATAACAAGAACAATTTATTTCACGACAAAATCATACATTTTACAACAATACACTAACCCGCAAATAGCAAAGCTAATCGAGGCGGGTTAGGTGTAACATACAGAAATTAAAAGCTAACTGAATCAAGGAAGAAAGAAAGTATGAATAATTTGATAACAGAAAAATGTATCGCTACTCTAAATTTAGGGAATATAGATAGGTAATGGATGATAAAATTACCGAAGTTCAAGTTAGAGTGATGCGTTAATACAACTGGGCGTCATTTCATGGTAGTAATAACAATAATAATAATACTAATAACTTTATTTAACGAGGGTTTAAACACTTTACAGTCACAGACTGATAAACTAGTGGCCCTCTTAATATATTGAAATATGTTACAAAACTATGCAGATGTGAGTTCTACTGAGTGCTATATAAAGCTGCCAACACTAAAATAGATAAAGCTATAAAGTTAACTATATTAATACAATGAATAATAAATATCATGAATAAATAAGCTAAATTAAAAATATTAACAAGATGATATTCTAATAATATATACTATAAAAATAACTATAGCTAAGTAATAATTATGAAGATATGCTAAAATGGTCAAGGCCCTTGTATTGTTCTCTTAACAAATTTGAGTGCTCTACCCTAAAGGACTTAATACTTTTACATTTCCTAATCTGTGGTGGCAAGGCGTTCCATAGTCTAGACGAAGTAGTTAAAAAAGTTCTACCTCCCTCAGTTTCTCTTGTATATCTAGGGCAATGAAGAGTTATATCACCACCAGCGTCAGTTATGAGGTCAGAGGGATATTGTTACTAAGTACACAATAGGCTTGTTCAGACTTGCCCATCCACTTCACTTTATTAACAATAGATAATGATATCCACTGCACTTTATTAAGATAATGAATTCCACTTCACTTTATTAACAATAGATATGATGATTCCACCGCACTTTATTCATGACCCAAGACAATAGATAATGACGTCATCTGAATGAATGAGCCGCCATCCCTCCCCTACTACTGTCGTTTGCCATATTATGACTGAAAACGACAGGAACTCCGCCCATCTTCATTTAAACTGTACTAAGAAATAAATAAAATGCGATCTGTTTGCTTATGAACCATGTCAGAACAAACGTATCCGCCAACGACGGTAAGTGGCACCACATCTGTTTAACATGGGAGAACACCGCTGGCTCGTGGGCGCTGTACAAGGACGGACTAGCTGCAGCAAGCGGACGATACCTTGCAAAGGGACACGTGATCACTGGTGGCGGTGCCCTGATTTTAGGACAAGAACAAGACTCTGTCGGAGGAGGTTTTGATGCGACCCAGTCCTTCATCGGTGACCTGACCGGCATGAACCTGTGGAGCAGAGCACTGGACCCTGGGGAGATCTCAAGGATGTCAGCGGCATGCACTGCGGTTGATGGTGACGTGTTCAAGTGGCGTGACGTCATAGCGGGTATCCGTGGACGCGTAGAAGTCGTGGGACCATCACGTTGCAAGTGATAGTGTGCTATGCATGCGCAACTTAAGGTCTCGACAAAGGTTCAAAAATACGTTTTTTTCGCAAATTCTAAATCTAAAAGCCATAATCTATCATCATAAAAAACTCAAACTCAAATATTTGTTTTAAAGCCTTGAAAATTTCCTGCTAAGAAAACCCGCGAAAAATGATTGACAGCTGCTGTCATTCACTGGGCATGTTATTTCATTCTCACTATCCTGTGATTTTCTGCGCTCCTTTTCGTTCGTAAAGATTTCTACGTTAATGCGCCCAAAAAACTAAAAGTAGATCGTTCTTGGTGGTATTCACAAAAAAAAGAGAAAAGAGAAAAGTAGCACGATGTAGTTTGTGGGTAAATTTGGCAACGGGTGTGAAGTTCTTAGGACAAAGAATGGCTGGAGGAATGTATACTCAAGTTCAAAGAAGTTAGAATCATCGAAGACCGAAAGTCAAGCAATAAAGTGTTGTTACCTTCATTCGACTAAAAAAATTCAGAGAATTCAATGCAGGATGCTAATGTTTGCCGGTTTTGCTTCAGCGCAATGAAATTCTAATTAGAATGTGACAGTGCGCTACATGTACATGGTGTCGGAGCAGCGCTTCGATGGTTTTTCCTCCTCTGATATCAATTGTTTGCATCATGGATGTGATGTCATTTCTCTGTACTCCTAAAAGAGTGTTTCTTCTTTGAAATTAAATTGGTTTCTGTGGAATATAGGACATTAGACTGCAAGCAAGTTCCTTCTATTCCTCATTTTTTAGAATGGCTAAACATTGTCGGCGTGTCTGAAACGCAGGTAACGGGTAGCGGGTAACGAAAAATTGAAGCTCTGAATTGATCACCTTTTCACATTGTACAGTCTAACTTTAGATTTAGTGTTATAATTTCACCATGCTTTAATGAAGTAGCTTGATTTTTCACAGGAAGATAATGTTATTCACTGACAGGATATGTCAGTAATATGTAAAGCGCCATGAGACTGTGGTATATGGCGCTATATAAATATGGCATATTATTATTATTAGTAGTAGTTCTTGTGCACCAAGAGGAGTGAAAATCGTTTTCTGAAGTTTCGAAACGATTTTTAAAATCACTTTTTTCTAATAAAAGCATACCACTTAATTTTAGCTGTTTTGACCTATTTTTCATCCCGATAGAGAAACTTCGAAGTCACTCATCTTCGAAACGAGCCCAACATCCGGCAAAAGGTTATACATTTGTGATGCACATTAACTATAATTTCATTTGCACTTCGTGTTTTCTGTGGTTTGTTGATGATTTTACGTACAACAATCCGTTTTATAGCGTTAGATTGCTATTTTAAATGCACAAAAATGCTAGATTCGCGTATCGTGCCCTCGGGGCTCGATGTTCGGATCGAGCATAGAAGCACGATTATCGAGCCTTCAAAGTTCTAGATCGAGCCTTTTATGTTAGGCTCGATGAGAGCACCATTAGGGCTCTATAAAGGCACGATTATATTCAGGTAAAATAAAGGCACGATGCCAGGTTCGTATAAACATTTGCATAATCATGTCACTACATGCAGTTCATTGAACAAACCACTGAACTCGACTTTAAACTATACTCAGTTCAGGCGGGACTACAAGAACGGATTTTCTAAATTGAGAGAAATACCGAAAAACACCTAAAATGCATAATGAATTCAAGTCGAAGCAGTAGTCTTCTGTCACTTCTTAACTCCTTGTGAATGAAAGTGTTTTCAGGTTTTGACAAATTGGGCCCATGCACTTTTAGTGCCTGATCAGGATATTGTACATGTCGTTACTCAAGTGAGAAGCACTATGAAAGAAAAGATCCGATGAAAATTAAGACTGGACCATGTTGTATTTGCAATAACCTTTTCAGTCTGAGGTCTTAAACTGCGAGCCATACTTGTCTATTAAAAACTGTAAGGTTTGAGTATACATAGTTTCAAAGAAATGTAAGTTGCTCAGATTGACCATACATGTACATCTATCAGCCAAGGAATTAGTTCCTATTTTCATTTCTTTCTTATGTACAAATGTATAGTTTCTTCCTTTTGGATTCACCATTTGACAAGTATCCTTGAGAATGTTTTGATGAAGGATGGCAAAGATTCGAGTGGAGAGAGATTTAAATAGAGAATCGGTTCACTCTGTGTAACCGAAATCAGTTTCTAGAATAATCGGCTTTTTCAATCCACTTAATCTTTACAATCCTATATCAGGCATATCAGGACATTCAAATGCATATGGTATAATAAATTATCTGTTTATTTATATGGCAGCTCCGTGAGCGGGCAAGATGACTCTGAATGCTGCAATCTAAGGGACGGACCATTAGAAAAGTGATGGGGGTGGGTGGGCAAAAAGCAAAAAAAATATTCATACAAGCGAAAATGAGAACAAAAAAATCGACCAGCTTCGTCACAAAAGAAAAAAAATCGATCAAGAACCCAGTCTACTACGAGTTAGGTAATAATCCGTGGTTGAGCACATTATCTAGACAAATCCCTCCAATCATTGGAAACAGTCATATTTTTATGAAACACAAAACCATAGTAACAATAATATATCCTTTTATTTTCTGGTATTCAAAATATCACATAAATTAACAACTACTGTATAATTATAAGATTAACTTGCAGAGAATCCCTGGCAGGATCGAGAAACTCGAAGGAGCAGTACTCGCCACCATACCATGAAGACTTGAGCAGCTTGCACGTCTGAGCAATGAAGTCATGATCATGGGATTTATTGTGAGACAAAGCAATGCACTTTGAAACAGTATCTTTGAAATAGTGACTCAATTATGTCAATTATGTTATGGATGCATTTGGCATTATGCTGCTATATAAAAATGATTAAGGGAGTGTTCATTATTTATGGCTTGGTGGGGGGGGGGGGGGGGGAGGGGGGTCGGTTAAATCATGGGGGGGGGGGCAAAAAAAAAGTTTTAAGTGCTTTTTTAGGGGGTCATCAAAGATTTTACCTATTCCTTAGGGGGGGTCATCAAAGTTTTGACATACACGTCATGTAACTGATGAAATCGCTGTTGTAATGCGAAACCAATGTTTAGTCTCCAGAACACAGGAAACCAGTGTTTTAGAGAGCAGTAAAATCTCAAAAATTTAGGCTCTGGCCTTCGCCCATCGCACCATTTCAAAAACTGATTCTGCTTTATTTCCTTTATACACAGGATAGTATTCTCTAACCTCATGCAAAGGCACAGCCCCATACATAATGCATTGGTGTTCAGGAGATTAGCTTAATCAGCCAATGCTGAGCTCTTTTTCATTAATTACTTTATTTATGTATGTGTTTGAGACTACGGAACAATGTAATATGATGCACTAGAATGCAATATATTGCACATATTAACAGTACAATTTCAAGTACACATCCGGGAAGGATGGTGAGGTAGAGATGTTCAGGAGAATACATGATATATGTGTTTTCTACTAAATAAAGGAAAATACCATAAAATCTAGAAACATTAATAGTAAATTTAATAGATTACATGTATATGCAGTTTGCATTCTTTTTCGCACATCCATCTTTTTTGTCGGGG